>CM073772.1:123198625-123343648 GCA_037158775.1 Hetaerina titia
AGAAACGTATGCTCTTACAAGGAAATACATTTATAACTTTTCCACCAACTAGATACCTAATTTTCCAAATGAAGAGTTCACTTAATCAACAGCAGAAATATTTAATATTTAAATTAATGTTGAATGAAAAAATTCTAATGCCTTATCAATTATTTTGTTTCCTTCAATGCGTCCCGTATTTCGTGATTTTAAATTAGTCTTTCAAAACAAATAGGTCCCAATGAATATTTTATTTTGGAGAAATTTAGGGTATCTATATTTTGTTGAGGGCATTTAAATTCACATTTCAAGCCATACCTTCAAAAATCAAGAACATTCTATGGTTAAAGTGGAACCCCAAAAACCCATGAAAATAAATGGAAGTTATAAAAAAAAATGGCCAATTGTTTTAGTTTTATAGGCATTGCAAATTTACGAATTTCACTTCATGATCATTTATTTTATATAAAATTAAGGGTTAAAATTCTCTTGAAGTTATTTTTAATGGTTAGACAAAAGAGGGAAACATGCTGTAAATTCTGAATAAGAGGTGCAGGGTGCACAGTATCATTCTTAAGGTCAAAAAATAGAAAAGATGGTAGTTCTTTTAGCTCCCTCCCTCCAATCCATAGTGATGCCACAATCATTTCTCATAAATCTAATTACGATTGCCAAAACGATAATTGATATGTTTCAAAGGATATTCACTCGTATTTCCGTGACATATCATCACATTAATCTCTTACCTATGTGGTCCATTCATTGTAGAACAGAGCTAAATTTAGTTCTCAAAAGTAGCCGTTTACAGGAAAATAATGCTCTCTTTCCGCTTAAGGAATAGTTTCAAGAAAACCTGCCTTAAGCCGGTGTATGTGTTGCTGCGGTAGCAGTAAAAGAGTTCTCGCGGAATATTCACCACCCATTCACATGCTCAGAAACAGGTTTCATTTCATCGTTTCAAGACAGGCTTCGTTGGCCCGGATAATTAATTTTGCTCATTCGTATAAATTCCCTTGCCCTCTATTATATTTTGGACTGCACCCTCGATGCTATTACGACAATCGGTGCCGACAGAAATCGCAAATCTCACAAGGTAACCAAACCTTGGAGATCGTTCCGTTATGTCATCGTTGATTTCCTTCCCTTGAATTCAGAACGTATAGCTATGCAAAAGAAATGCAAAGCAATTGAGATTTACTCTGTTTTCATTATGAGCGATCAACGTCACCGCAGCGCAGCCATTGGCAATTCTCTTCGAATTTGTTCCCCCGGCTGCTCATCACTACTGCCACAGTCGTCTTCTCTTGCCGTAAGTGCCTTAAAGGGCAGAATAAGCACATGTGCCCACAAGTTATGCCCGTGGCATTCTTCAAAACCTTCGCTCTCGGAGAGTCTCAACCCCGGTGATCCATCATGGTCGCATTTTATACTCCCGCCAACCCCTTCATAACCCCCGCTCGACAAAAACCCCCTCCGCCTCTTCCCTCCCCTAAGAATAAGGAGGAGAAGGCCCCGTCCGTTCTTCCCTTCAACCCTTCTCTGCCTCCCTCCACTCCTCCCCCTCAAACCCCCTCGCGGCAAACTCGCACTCCCCTGTTTTACTCTCCTTCGAGACCTCCTCCCTCCCACTCCCCCATCCTCCGAATGATAGATTTGACGTCGTTTGCTAGCAAATGGAAATAGATCGCTCGACTCGAGCCCTCGACTTCCGGGGTGACTGAGGACAAACTTGAGGGTGGGAACGGCAGAAGGGGCGAAAGGGGGATGATGGGGAAAAGGTGGGTGAAGTGGAATCAGGGAACAAGAGGAGGAGGTGGGATTCCTTCAGTGGTTAATGTTGCCCTGTTTTGCGTGCTCGACCAGAAGGATGGACTGATGTTTTAAGAGCCTGTTTTAGGGCATGCAGTGAAGGGCCTTGGGGATGGGATGAGGGACGGGATGGGAGGGGTCAGGGCGAGAGGGATAATGGATCTGAGGGGGATGAATGGTAAGCCAAAGATGGAGATGAGAAGCGCGGTGTACGTTGACAGTGGATCAGCAGGCACCTAACGCCTCCTCTCGCCCCCTAGCCTCAGGATTGAACAATGAGGAACCAAATGTTTATTCCCAATAAGTAGGTAGCTGTATACGTACCGTGAAACTTTTGCGAATTCAAAACCACGGTAGCAAAAATAAATGAAGACGCAAACTACCTTCAAATCTTTTATTGGACGGAAGACTAGAAATAACAATGAAATTAAAGTTGAGACGGGCTTTGACTAATTAAGTTTGATGTAGCTGATATCCTAAAATTGCCATTCAGGTAAAATTTTGGGGAAAAAAATAAGATTTTGACGAAAAATAATATATCTGAATAAAAGTGAGGAAACTCAACCGTGCAGAAGCAGAAATTTGAGTCGCAATTTTAGCATACACAAATTACACAGATTAGCTTCGAGCTAAATAAAAAAAATCGTCATTGTCAAGTATCTTGCCATTTCCACCCCTCATTATTAGTGGGAAAAGCCTATTAGAATAATGTGAATTACTAACAAGTTTCTAAAGATAAGTTAATGGCATTAGTAGAATTTTTAATACACATATCATGAAGCTAAGAGTAACTAATCAATAGTTCTGCTAAATTTTGAAGAGTCAAATACGGAATGCCCAATATCCTTTGCAGTTTACGGCGAGAGATCAAAATAAATAGTAATACTGATGAAACCACAGAACAAAAAGTAATTGTTGTCAATGGAACAATTGATGATTTTTGATGGAAGATTAACACGAAATGTATTTTTTCGTAGATGATCCATGATAATTAAAATTTATTTTTTGGCTTTTCTATCTGGTTTACAGACAATATTATCCTGGGGTAAAATGGCTGGGTTAAATAATTTGACTGCTGTTTTGGATTATCCAAGACATTTTTCAGGTGCAAAAAATTATTATAAAGCTTAAAAACTTGGATAAGTGATTACCAAGACCAAGTACACAATGTAAGTAAGCTAGTAATGCGATCATTGGTGCAATTCGTGATGAGTTGAAAAAATCAACCTACCTCGGATCGTGAGACTGCTACTAATCAGAATTAAAATGTTCTAATTTGCGCCAAGGCTAGATTTTTCTCGGATTTCTAACTGATGAATAGGCGACCATATATGAATCTCCTCGGAAAAGCCGTTTCAATTCACCGAAGAAAATTAAAACTTTGGATAAATGGAGGGAAAGGTTATTTGGGAATGAGGGAACGAGTAGCAAAATGAACAGAGTGGAAGGAGGGAATGCCGGGAGTTGCGGAGGCCGACGGATGGGAAATCGCGGAGCAATAGTTGTTGGTTCAAGAGGTTAAGAGAGTGGGCGTTCGAGCTTAAGCGTATGTCGTCGTGTCATGAAGGGGAAGGAAGGAACACAGAATTGGCCGATTAGTAATTTATTGGGTGTATGCACTTACTCTGCCGACGGAGATCGGTACGGGAAGGGAAGGGAAGCCCAGAGCCAGGAGTAGGAGATCGTGGTGTCGCGATTCGCGACACAGGCCGTAGATCCGCGTCCGCAGTCTCCTCTCAGCCAGCCAACCTCGTCTGCTGCCCCTGACAATCTGCCCAGGTCCGGGCGCTAGCCCCTTTTTTCCGGTTCCTCCCGACGTCACAAGGTTTCTCAGAACTGCCCGGGAGCTCTTGACGTCCTGGCCTTGGGCAGGAGGAGTACGATGACCTGCAGCCCTTCCCCACAGGTGCATTGTTTTGCGGGGGTGGGATCCTGGGAACTCCCCGGCGGCTCAAGGGACGCCCCTTTGGGTTCACCCAAAGGGATTCCCTGGCAATGGGGAAAACCCTGCCTGGTCAACGGTACGCCAGTGGCGCTTTGGCCGTCCGTGGGAGCGAATAGCCACCCACCCACAACATCACCCCGGCAGCAGTTAGGTATGGGGGGGGGAGGGTAGGAGGGAGGATACCGACTCCGTACTGTCAAGCATACAATGTCAAGCATACAAAACAAGAGCATAAGTATATGTACTTTTAGAAAAAACAAAGATTAATACCCCATAGGACACAATATTTACATTTTGCATTACGGCCACCGAAGGTTGAAATTATTCGGTAATTTTCGAGAACCCTCGAATGCATCTTTTGCCATTAAAAAGAGTAAAATGAAAAAAAAGGAATAGAAATGGTGAACACTTGTAAAATATAAAATAATGATTAAAAACATATTTTTCATATAGCTAAGCTATACTCTTTCATATTGTCTTGGTACAGTTTATCATTTTCTACCAATCTCCTTTCCGTAACATATTTCTACTTTCCCAATCTTCCACCACACTTTTCTCACGGCACAGGGGTTCCGTCGCTTTATTTAATTTGAAATTCTTTCCAAATGCAACACGCTGCACCACAATTCAACCACCAATCTTCATCCGAAGACATTGTTTTCCGAATGAGGCTGATTTCCTTTTCGTCCCGGAGCAGTCCCAGTCGTAACCGTTCCTTCCGGCACAAGTAGACCGATCCGCTCCCGCGATGACGTCCGCGTCCCCGGTAGGCGGCTCTCGGAGTGATGGGACCGGTCAATCTCGGTCCGTCAGCATCCTTGTTGTATCTTGTGTCGATCTGTGGTGTGATTGCAGTTCTTTTTGGCGCCGTCTTTATGGAAATGGGGGCCATTATTGCCGGCTAAAACGGCCGGGAAGGGGTCGCAGGTTGTACGGGTGGCTGGGAGAAGTTAATTGTTCTTCGGCGGGGGAAGGGCCCACTGATGATGAAGGTTCGTTGTGGCTCTGGGGGGTAGGACTGGGTGCAACAGGCTCCTCGAGAGGAGCGTCGGGGAGGAATGATTTGGACTGTTGCGGGTGAGGAGGGTCTCCCGAACAATCCTCTGTCAGAGCTTTAGGTGGAGGAATAAGTTCCGGATCAGGAGGTAAGGGAAGAAGGTTTCTCAAATGAGCAGTGGAAACACGACCAGTTCTTATGTTTTCTATGTCCATTGTTACTGCACTCCTAACTTTAATAATTTTGTACGGTCCAATCCATCGAGATGCGAGCTTTTTGGATTGACCTGCACTCGGAGCCATATTGCGCAGGAGAACCAACTGTCCCACTCCAATTGCCGGTAGTGTTCGATCTTTGTTGCATCGATTGCGTTCTCTCTCTGTTAATTCCCTATTCCACTCTTTCGCTTGCGCGTGGGCCATTTGTAAACGGTATTGAAGCTCCTCAGCGAAGTTAATTCCGGCTTCAGTTGGAGCCATGACGGGCGATAAATCATCTTCCCAAGGTAATGACAACTCTCGGCCGTGCATTAGATAAGCCGGGCTGAAACCTGTTATACGATGCCTCGTATTTCGGTAAACGAACAATGCGAAATGAAGTTGTTCGTCCCAGTCCTTGTGGTCTTGTGCTACGTAGTGAGAGATAACGTTCGCAAAGGACTGATGGGCCCGCTCCAGCTTTCCGTTGGCGGCTGGATTATATGGCGAGGTGAATATCGACTCGATTCTCAGTTTGCGGCACACTTCTTTCATCAAGTTAGAGGTGAAATTTGTCCCTCTATCTGTAAGGAGATATTTTGGGGCTCCATGTCGGCAAATTACGACCTCAACGAAAGCGCGTGCGACTGTATCAGCCCTCTGATCTGGGATTGCTACTGCCTCTGGGTATCGTGTGAAGTAATCCTGGCAAGTAAGGATATATCGGTTGCCCTTTCGTGATGGTGGGAGTGGACCCACTATGTCCAACGCTAATTTTTCTAAGGGGTATGTGGCTTCGGTGACTGGCTGTATTGGAATTGGTGGCGCCTGCCCTTTGCGTTTCTTACAGTCTAAACAATTTTGAATATAAGCACGTGTATCCGAATAGCAGTGATCCCAGTGGAAGTGCCTTTGCACCATTTCCAGCGTTTTATCAAATCCACAGTGACCAGCTAGGGGTGTGTCATGGCATCGCTTTAAGATATAGTTTCTCATAGACTTAGGAGCACAGACTGCGAACTGGGGGCTAATCGATCTAAAATTAACTCGATAAAGGACATGATGGTCATCGTAAAAGAACTGCGGGTCGTTTTTTCTTGCGAGGTTGTGGAATTCTTTCAGCTCTGGGCATCGGGATTGCTCTTTTGCTATTCTTTCTTTTTCCCAGATAGGCTGCAAATCATCCGTAACAATGGAATGTATCGGAAGAGGTATTCTCGAGAGCGCATCACTGTGAGAGATGTCTTTTCCTGGTCGGTATTGGATGTCAAATGAATACTCGCTCAACTCCATAACCCATCGCGCTAGTCTTGGTTTCGGTTCTTTGAGTGTTAATAGCCATTTCAGAGGTTTGTGGTCCGTACAAAGAGTAAACCGTTGCCCTAGAAGGTACACTCGGAATTTCCTTATGCCTTCAACTACAGCGAGACACTCTAACTCTGTAGCCGAATAAGATGTCTCTGCTTTGCGCAATTGCCGACTGGCACACGCGACGGGGTGTTCGCCGTCCTCAAACTCTTGAGACAAGATGCTCCCGAGAGCGTAAATGGAAGCATCAGTAGTGAGGGTAAATGGCCTGGAAAAATCAGGGAACTTGAGGAGGGGTTGAGAGCTAATGCAACGTCTTAACTGTTCGAAAGCCTGCTGCTGTTCCTCTCCCCAAACGAACTGTGCATCTTTCCGGATTAACTTGGTTAGAGGTTTGGACATCTTAGCAAAATTTGGGATAAATTTTCGGTAGTAACCCACAAGACCGAGGAAAGACTGAATGGTTTGAACATTAACTGGCTTTGGGAATTTTTGAAGGACCTCGATTTTCTCCTCGTCAGGTTGAAATCCATTGCATGAAAGAACATGTCCTAAAAATTTAACACTTTTCTGAAAAAAGGAGCATTTCCTAGGTTTGAGTTTTAGATTGGCTTTTCTAAGCCTAGAAAAAATTTCGCGTAACCCCGTGATGTGCTCTTCCCAAGTGCGATCATATTTGAGAATGTCGTCTAGGTAGCAGACACATCCGTGATTTATAAGTCCATCTAACACTTTAGTCATGAGGCGCATGAAGGTGGAGGGTGCATTGGCTAATCCAAAGCTCATTCTATTGCACTCAAAATGGCCGTGTGGAGTGCTGAAGGCGGTATATTTCTTGCTATCTTCATCCATCTCCACCTGCCAGTAGCCACTGCACAAATCCATTAAAGAGTAATAACACGAGCCTCCCAGCTGATCGAATGTCTCATCTATATTAGGCAATGGGAATACCTCCTTTTTAGTCACACTATTCAATGCACGGAAATCAATGCATGGGCGGTATTGGACGGGTTCCCCGGCAGGTATCTTTTTTTTAACTAATATGATGGGAGCGGACCAAGGGCTAGTGGAATGTGATATAATGTCTTGCTCAAGCATTTCTCGGATGGAGTTGTCTAAGGCAGTCCGCTGGGAGTGTGGAACGCGATATGGCGGTTTTTTGATCGGTCTGACGTCATCTACCTCAATGGAATGTTTAACAATGTTCGTGCAGCCCAGGGAGTTTTTACCATACATAAATATGTCCGAAAATTCTGAAATGAGCAACTTCATTTCGTCTAAAGCTTCCGTGGGGACATTTCCAAAATCAAAAAGGGAGAGAAGAGTTTCTTCCGGCGGTTTTTCGGGCCATAGTTCTACGTCATCCGAAGTAATTTCGTTAACATACGGTATGCCTTTTTCTTCAAATTTCGTCTCGGCTTCTATTTCCAATCCCTTTTTTACCTTCGCCTCATTGCGATTGAAATTGCAAAACAAGATTGGGGCCGATCCATCCTCGTCTACCCTTACTACCGTTGGAAGGATCGTGATGTTTCGACTTTCACCCCCGAGTGCGACCTCTTTCCCCGCTAATTGTTTATTAATAGCTCGACACATTATAATCGAGAATGGAGGAACCCTCAACGTTTCTTCTGCACACAGCACATCTTTTATTTTACAGCCACTTTCCACTTCGGGAAACACTATCGAGGGAGAGACTACGGTCCGCCGCATAACATCAGGAGCAATCGCACACAGAAACTCAATTGACCCAAGGGCCCCTGATTCACCGGCCTTATCATCGCCTGTCTCTTCCTTACTTTTCCCATTATCCTTTACAGTCGTGGCATCCTCGCAAAATTTGTCCTCCGTTGTCGTTTGAATCTCGGATTCTGAGTTATCCTTACAATTAACGTTCTCTCTTTCTTCGCACGAAATTGTGACTCGTGCAGGCTCACGCCAAACATCGAGCACGAGTTGGGTAGGTGAAGGCTCTTCAAAGGAAATTAAATCTGCCGTGAAGACGTCTGCATTTCCACCTTTGTTTCTCCCATCGTCCTGTGGTGCTGGGTTCTCAAGGGAAATGAAATCAATCTCTACATTTTGGGGAACGTTCCGCTCTAGTGGAATCTCGTGGCAGCCGTTAATCAACATTTTCGATTGCTGAAGATCTAAAGTGCAGCCGTGCTTTTTCATGAAGTCGAGACCAATGATTCCGTCGTAATTAGTATTACCGAGATCCACTATTAGCATATCCTGGGGATATAACTCACCGGATATAGTCAATGGGACTAGACATTGGCCGTGAACAGAAAGAATGTGGCCTGAAGCGCTTTTGATAGGAGTATCGTATGGATGAGTAATCAGATTATTCCAAGGAAATTTCTTTTTATTCACAATAGTGACGGCCGCACCTGTATCCACTAGGAACTTGTAATTCCTCCCCTGTATCGTCCCTTGGACTACGACACCGTTTTCTGGGGTTACTGTCAAAATTAAATCCTCCCCGACTCCGCAGTCGGGGTCGTGAAGTTTCCCGGATTTGAAGCGTTGAATTTTAAAGGGCACTGAATTGGGCGGTGACCTGACTCCTTACAGTACCCACAAATGAGTAGGGGACAATCTTTCGATTGGTGGCTCGCATCTCCACATTGAAAGCAAGAACGCGACGATCGACAGAATCGAGCAATGTGTCCTGGCCGTCCACAGTGGTAACATTTGCGAGTGCCGGCATTTCTTGATTCCGTTTGTGAAAAGTTCGTAGTTCGCGGGGCATGTGAAATTCGGTTCCTTTCCACGGGTGATCTTTCTGTGAAAGTATGCATTTGGGTAGAAATGTGCTGCGTAGGAGGTGGTGGGTGGATCGAATTCAATTGAGGGGGATGCTGTGAGTACAAAGAATGAAATGCATTTATCTCCAAGAATTTGTTGGCATAGGCTCTCACGTTTGCTTCTTCGGTTAGTGCAAATTCTTCCGCCTCGAGAATACTTTTCGGGCAACGCACTTGGACAAAACGACCTATTTCCTCTCGTAAGCCTAACAAAAATTGTGAAAGGAGCCTGTGCTCGACAATTGTTTTTGCGGCTTCGGGGTCAGGGAACGTTGCTCTAAGTTGGCGAGCGATTTTACGAAGGCGTGTCGCAAACTCATGAACTGACTCGAGGGGTTGTTGTACACAGGTTGAAAACATTCGCTCGAGAGCAAGCGGAGAAGTTCTAACCGAAAACCTGCGTTTAAGATTCGTAGAGAAACTATCATAGCTGTCCAAAACATGTGGATTTATGGCCACATAGTCCGCGGCGGAGGCACTTAGTCGTAATCGCGCGATGCACAGTGTTTGACTTTCGGTCCAAGCATTCAGATGGCTCACCATCTTCAACGATTCAAGGAAATTGTCAACGGTCGGCTCGTCCTCTCCACTGAAAGTCGGTATTAAGTACGCTTGGCTCGCTATCGGGGAGGGCGTATGCGACTGCGGTGGTACACTCGTGTGATTTGAAATAGAATGAGTATCTCCGTTCACCTCGGACAAGGTGTTGACACACGGAGTAAACTCCATAAGCCGTGAGGATATGTTGGGCTGCGCCATGTACGACGGGAAGAGGGGAGACGCGGAAGAGTGGAATGCGGAATGAGAGTGAAAAGCCATGATGAACAATAATTAGCTAAATAAATAACGTTTCCAAAACAAACGAGCGAGCGCTGAAATATTTCACTAAGTGTTATATAAATAAACAAATAAGGAAAAACAGTACAGTCCTCCCGGCAAATATATTACGAGTGCAAATGGAGGGAGTAACACTTAATTAAGCCGCATGAGCTGTAGCAATTCAACAAGGTTTTGGATATTAGCGCGATAATCAGCGATGCGATACACTCGTCGTATCGTATCCTCGGGATCGTTCCTCGCAAGCACCTGACACCAAATGTCGTCGTGTCATGAAGGGGAAGGAAGGAACACAGAATTGGCCGATTAGTAATTTATTGGGTGTATGCACTTACTCTGCCGACGGAGATCGGTACGGGAAGGGAAGGGAAGCCCAGAGCCAGGAGTAGGAGATCGTGGTGTCGCGATTCGCGACACAGGCCGTAGATCCGCGTCCGCAGTCTCCTCTCAGCCAGCCAACCTCGTCTGCTGCCCCTGACAATCTGCCCAGGTCCGGGCGCTAGCCCCTTTTTTCCGGTTCCTCCCGACGTCACAAGGTTTCTCAGAACTGCCCGGGAGCTCTTGACGTCCTGGCCTTGGGCAGGAGGAGTACGATGACCTGCAGCCCTTCCCCACAGGTGCATTGTTTTGCGGGGGTGGGATCCTGGGAACTCCCCGGCGGCTCAAGGGACGCCCCTTTGGGTTCACCCAAAGGGATTCCCTGGCAATGGGGAAAACCCTGCCTGGTCAACGGTACGCCAGTGGCGCTTTGGCCGTCCGTGGGAGCGAATAGCCACCCACCCACAACACGTAAAATGGATGCCTAGGGGAGTTGGTGCGAGAGGGAGCCATCGGGGGCAGAGGTAGAATGCGGAAAATGTAGAGGAGGTGGAGGGTCAGGAGAAAGAGCCACACCTGGGGAAAGAAAGAGGCAGGGTGGGCCACGTGGTGGGGAGGGCAAAAAATGCGACGTGCCGTAGATTAGCACGGCTTTGGAACGTGATTTATAAGTGGGGGTGAAGGAGGAAAATCATAACTTTTAGGCAAGAGACTTTACAATGGGAGTTAAGATGGAGACTGCGTTCATTGTATGCAAGGCTGTGTGGTGCTTGCTTGCGTGCGTGTGCGTGTGTGCGAGGCTGTGTGGTGTTTGATTGCGTGCGTGTGTGGTTGCAGGAGTGTAGGCATGTACAGGCTCGCTCCCTGTCACTGAGACTTTTGCCGAGGTCAAGGTTCCCACCCGCTCGCTGCTGCGCCCTTATTCTCCTGCCACCCTCCCATTCGCCCTTCCCCAAGAGCAGCAGCCCCTCGGATCTCCTCCGCTCTAGTGCGACCTCCCTACCCCCCGCGATGTCACTCTTCGCCGGAGAATGATGGGGCTGCTTCCGCGAAAGTCCTCTCCCCGCCACGCCGAAAACAACCCTCCTCCTCCATCCCGCCCTTCCTTACCCTGCGGAACTGAAACTACCCCTAGGTTATCCGACTTGATCTTATGTTAATAGCACGGTAGTTAATCAGAAAATATGCGAAAGAATAATGGGAGGATATAAGTGGGCCATTTATGCACCCAATTGGACTCACTTCAGGTGAAACAAATGGGTTTGATGAATGGGAGACGTAATTGTCTACAAACTATCATGGTGTAATAAAATTAACTTTGATTATTCGTTTAAAAATAAGGAATAATATTTCGCAGTTTTGGTTTAATATTTATGAATCCCGGCTATGGGTGCATACACCGAAATCCTCACATTAGGGATGTCTCAATCGCAGTCTCTGAAGAAAAAAGTGGTACGAAGAATCTATTCTTCTACTGAGTCTCGATACAAATGGTTTGACTTGCAAACTTGTTTTTAAGTGAACTTTTCACTTCATCTATAGTATCCATCCAATTAATTTGTTCGGAAGCACACTGTAATTAGATGCAATATAATCTATACTCGATTTCAAGCTCATGAACACACTTAAATTTAAGTTATCCATTATCAATGCAGGCAGAAACTCTCGCACCTGCCTAAGCGTAGTATTCCCTGCTATTCTCATTTTTTATGGGTTATATTATTCGGCTTATGAAGATTTTATAGCCTTTAAAAATGTTTTCTCGTTTTGGCCTATAAGTAATGACGGCACTCAATAATGTATAACTCTAGATTATGTGCCAGTGGTGAATTAAAATCTTTGCTTGAGTTTTGATTTAATGAATGTGTAATTCATATTTTAACTATTTCAGTCTCCCATGAATTTACTGCCAGCCTCTCCATAAAATAAAATGGGGGTTAAATGCATTTATTGCGAAATTTTTACTCACTCTATTGCAGTTTAACCGAGAATGCTGGAGAGTAAAATCTCAGGCACGTAAGAGCACATTATATTAGCTAATAATCGCTGTTTCACTGTCGTGTTCATCTAAATACACCTAGGACTATTGACACTGCCAGTATGACAGACATCAGTTCCCTTACTGCGCTCTCCCAAGCCTCTCTTATCTCTATCCCCTTTTCTTATGGGTAAATAAAGTGGCCACTCTGGACTCCGCACGAATCGGGGACGGAACTCATGCGAAAATATGCGGGGGTCGACTTAAAAGGGAAAGGGAGAGTTCCCGATTGAGTTGGGGTCGTCGGGTGACCTCCCCCAGAGCGGCGGACGCATCCCAAGACCTTACCCAATTCTCCCTCCTTTGACCCGGCTCCCTCTTCCCACAATCCCCTTCTCCTCCTGCCTATCTCCACACCCGCACGTCATCTACCGGAACCCCGCCACCCTCCCCCGTCCCTCTCCCCGTGGCCCTCTCACCTCAACACGATCCCCAAGATGACGCCTGACCTCTGACCCAGCGGAAGGAATTCACGGTTCATCCCACATGGCAAAGCGGAGCCCGTAAACAAGTATCGACTGGCGGTGGCCGCCGCCTACAATGCGCCCAGTCCCCCCAGCCGCGATCGCCGTAAGGGAGGTGGCGGGATATTCCAGAAGCGGGGATTTGAATGGTGAGGACGGGTCGCACCATAGAATTGATTGAGCGGTGCTCCCTCTATTTCCCGCCGTCTCCCATGATGGCTTCATGATCGCGTTGGATATGGGGAGGATGAGCGCGGGAGTCTGGAGAGGGGCCCCCGGTGCCAGGTTCCTGCGACGGACGGACTTGGTTCGAATAATCCTCACGTTCAGGTACATAGACATTACATTGGATTAGGAAATGGAATGTAGAAGCATTAAATGGATTAATGAGGAAGGGGTATCAGTAGGCTGAAGAGAAAATGATGGATGACGATAAAGACCTAAGTACTATCGAAGAAAAATAGGAATGTATTAAGCAAGGGATATCGGAAGCCGCAAAAGGCATTATAGGAACTGTTAAAGGAAAACGGATAATGAAGCCATGGATACCGGATAAAATGATTAATAAGGTGGATTAGAGAAGAATATGGAAGAGTGTAAACACAGAGTTAGGCAAAACGAAGTACAAAGAGTTAAACAAAAAATTGAGAAGGGCCACAAATAAAGCAAAAGAAGAATGGTGGAAAACGCAATGCGAGGATATGGAAAGTTTGCAGAAAAAGGGTAAAATTGGTGCTCTATACAGCAAGGTTAAGTTATTATCGGGAAGTAAAAAGGCAAGATCTGTGCTAACAGTAAAAGATAAGTGGGGTAAGACAATAGTTGAACCAGGAAAAATCCAAGAGAGATGGAAGGAATATATAGAAACACTGTTTGGTAAAGAACTTAGACCGACAACGCTAGACAAAGAAAAGGAACATGACGTAGAAGAGGATAGCTTAGGTCCAAGCATACTCGACGATGAAATAGAAAGGGCATTAAAGGAGATGAAAGCAAATAAGGCTGTGGGGGTGGACAACATTCCTGTAGAACTGTTGAAATGTTAAGGAAAATGCGGGAAGAAGGCCCTATATGGACTGATTCGTAGTATCTATGAAGAAGGAATCTGGCCGAAAGACATTGTGAGATCGGTGTTACTTTATATTCCAAAAAAGGCAAAAGCTATGTCTTGTGAGGATTAGAGAACAATAAGTTTGATATACCATGCTACTAAAGTTATTCTCAGGATCATCAACAAAAGGATAGAGAGTAAGGCAAATGATTACTTAGGGGATGATCCGTTTGGGTTTAAGAAAGGAAGAGGTACGCGTGATGCCATTGCGGTAATAAGATCACTAATTAAGAGGAATATAGAATACAATCAGGACGTTTTTGCCTGTTTTGTAGATTTCGAAAAATCGTTTGATAGAGTGAATTGGGAAAAATTAATGCGTGTATTGCAGAGAATAGAAATGGATTGGAGGGACAGGAGACTGATCCGCAACCTGTACATGTCTCAGACTGCTCAGGTGCGAGTGGGGAACGGAGAGTCCGGATGGGCAGTGCAAAGAAGGGGTGTAAGGCAGGGTTGCCGATTATCACCGCTGCTGATCAACGTATATGCAGAGGAAATGATAAAAGAGGCATGGGAATAACTGGAGGTAGGATTGAAATTCGGAGGGGAATTCGTAAAATCGGTTAGGTTTGCTGATGACCAAGCATTAGTTGCTCAGTCAGCCAAGGGGTTGCAAGCATTGTTGAGTGAATTGGAGGTTCAGTGCGATAAATATGGGATGAGAATCAATATTAATAAAACAAAGGTTATGCGATTTTCCAGAAAGAAAAAGGCTAAGCTAAATATTAAAATAGGCGGGAAAAAATAGAGCAGGTAGAACAGTTTACATATCTCGGAAGTGTTTTGGACCAATACGGTCAAAGTGGTAGGGACGTAAGGAGAAGGGAGTTGATGACGGGGACGTTGACTAGGGATGTTAAGACAAGACTCGTAAAAACTCTGATATGGAGCGTAGCTATGTACCGCGCGGAAGCGTGGTCGCTGATGCAGGAGGATGGACGTAGATTGGAGGCTTTTGAAATGTGGGTGTGGAGAGGAATGGAGAAGGTGAAATGGACCGAAAGGAAAACAAATGAGGAAGTACTAGAAATGGTGGGGGAGGAGAGGAGTTTGTTGAGAGAAATCCTATGGAGGCAGGAAAAATGGATGAAAGGCGTATTGAGCGGTAGTGTGATAATTGGCAACCCTGCCTTACACCCCTTCCTTACACTGCCAATCCGGACTCCTACGTTCTCCACTCGCACCTGAGCGGTCTGAGACATGTACAGGTTGCGGATCAGTCTCCTGTCCCTCCAATCCATTCCTATTTTCTGCAATACACGCATTAATTTTTCCCAATTCACTCTATCAAACGCTTTTTCGAAATCTACAAAACAGGCAAAAACGTCCTGATTGTATTCTATATTCCTCTCGACTAGTGATCTCATTACTGCAATGGCATCACGCGTACCTCTTCCTTTCCTAAATGCAAACGGATCATCCCCTAAGTAATCTTTTGCCTTGCTTCTTATCTTTTTGTTGATGATTCTGAGAATAACTTATGCTGCTTGGGATGTCAAAATTATTGTTCTGAAATCCTCACATGATATAGCCGTTGCCTTTTTTGGAATAGGAAGTAACACCGATCTCACAAAATCTTCCGGCCAGATTCCTTCTTCATAGATACTACGAATCAGTCCATATAGGGCCTTCTTCCCGCATTTTCCTAAACATTTCAACAGTTCTACAGAAATGTTGTCCACCCCCACGGCCTTATTTGCTTTCATCTCCTTTAATGCCCTTTCTATTTCATCGTCGAGTATGCCTGGACCTAAGCTATCTTCTTCTACGTCATATTCCTTTTCTATGTCTAACCTTGTCGGCCTAAGTTCTTTACCATGCAGTGTTTTTTTATATTCCTTCCATCTCTCTTGGATTTTTCTTGGTTCGACTATTATCTTACCCCACTTATCTTTAACTGCTAGCACAGATCTTGCCTTTTTACTTCCCGATAATAACTTAACCTTGCTGTATAGAGCACCAATTTCACCCTTCTTCTATAAACTTTCCATATCCTCGCGTTGCGTTTTCCACGCAATGCGAGGATTCCTGCAGGGAAACATTTTATAGTGATGGGGGATTGGAATGCGACGGTAGGCGAAGGTAGAGATGGTGGTGAGATGGGGGACTATGGGTTAGGCACGAGGAATGAACGCGGGGAGAAAGCAATAAAATTCTGCAGGAGACAGGGGTTAGTCATCACTAACACATGGTTTAGACACCACAAAAGGTGTAGGTATACATGGAAAATGCCAGGTGACTCAGGAAGGTATCAGTTAGATTATATTATGGTTAGGCACAGGTTTAGGAACAGTGTGATAAATTCGCACAGTTTCCCAGGAGCGGATGCGGACTCTGACCACAATTTAGTTGTTATGAAATGTAATGTTAGTTTCAAGAAGATAAGGCAAGGGCGGCGGGTTAGGAAATGAAATTAGAAGCAGTAAACGGATTAACGAGGAAGGAGTATCAGCAGGCTGTAGAGAAAACGATGGATGACGGTAAAGAACTGAGTACTATCGAGGAAAAATTGGAATGTATGAAGAAAGGGATATTGGAAGCCGATAAAGACACTATAGGAACCGTTAACGGGAAAAGGATAAGGAAACCATGGTTAACGGATGAGATGATTGCAAAGATGGATGAGAGAAGAAGATGGAAAAAAAATATTATAAGGCATTATATTTCATTTAATAGCTAAGTAAAGTATAATTATTGTGGTCACTTTCTTACGTGTCTGAAGCCAAAACATTTTTAAATTATTCCATTTTTCGAGGAAATTGAAGCATATATATGAGTACTATTCTATCGGAAGAGAAAGGTTGGGATAAGGTTAAAGCGCAAGTCTGCATGGGTAAATTGAATTTGCTAAGGCATAAACAGCATGTTTGAACTACATGCTTTGCGCTTGGTCAATAAAGGATGATTTGAAGTAAGAGTTCTTACTTAAGTTAGTATTCTAAATCTAGAGGTTACCTGCGAGGTTGGGCTTTATTTCCCGCTTTTATTAGAGCTACTGCAAGCAGTAGAAAATTCTATAATTCTCTCTTGAACTACGAAATCTACCAAGTTGGTTAACAGAGAATATATAGGAGAACGAAGAAACCCATGAAGAAATCTTCATCCATATAGTTTGATTTCAAAATAATTCATTAAGAGCTCAATTGTTCAGGTGCTCTATTACGATAGTACCCCGAAACCTTTGTGAAGAGAGAACCCTATGAGCAAGTATAAGAAGGAAAGGAAAAATAATTCACTCATCCTGGAGTATGACAGTCTACTGAAGACAATAACTGAATGAAATACGGAGAGGGAAAATTAGAGGGGAAGGGAAGAATAAACTGAAAAAACTGGTAAAAGAAGATCTATGCGCTAGGAAATATGAAGAAATGAAAAGATTTACAGGCAGCAGAATATCGTGGAAATCTGCTACAAATCAATCCTCGGTAAGATAGCTCATGATAATGATAACGGCGATAATGATAAGTGGTAATGATCAATTTCATATTTTGAAAAAATTGCTCTTCTATTTTTTCCGTCGAATTTTCTTTGGTGTGCGGTTAAGGATATGATTCCAAATTACCGACTTCTTACTTTAATGAACAACTTTAACATAATATTTCTTCAATTTCAAAACTTGAGAAAAATACGATTGAAATAGTATTATTTTTTTTAAGATTTCAAAATCAAGAAGAAGATTATTGTCATCGACCTTATGGTAATTATTTACACTAATTTCTTGAGTATTTTAAGAAAAATACAATATTTAAACTTGTCAAAAATTCGGTATTATTTATGTATTTAATGGAGGACCTTTTCAGATACGTATCGGTGGTATATTGGTAATAATCACAATTTCACAACCCAAATATCATGCAAATATCGTGGCCTTTAAGGCTTAACTATTGAACTTTCATGATCATAGCAAAATTCCACACATCAACTTCAACTATAATGGTCACCAATAATAAAAAAAGTAAACTTCGACGTTCTTGCAAGACCACTAATATGGTCGTCTGAAATATATTGTTTAGCCTAATTGAATAAATATTTTCTGCTTTCTGCCCTTATATTATTGAACTGCATTACGGGTAATTTCTATTGTAAATATGATTCTGGGTGCACATTTTAAATTGCATGTATAAATAAATTAGTACGTGAGAAAATGAATCAAAGGATTTGACTTTGTATAAATCTCTTTAAAACTATGCAGGGGCGTTATGGAATACAAAAAACGTCGCCTTCACGCAGGCGAGCGCCGACAAAACGATGATACGTGGCAAGAAAGAAAAGGGAGAGATACGTAGCGAGGAGGAAGGGGCTAACCTCCTCTCATCAGACCTCTCGCGAACATGGGCACGGAGCGCATAATTTGCAGGCGGCGCTATTACTTTATGAATAGCGAGAGGCCGGCGGAGCACGAATTCCATTCAAACAGGCATTCATCTCATTCACCTGGGAGAGAGAAACGTAGACGTCCCCCCGCAGCGAGTGTTTCTGCGCGTTTGTTTGTTTGTTTCTAGGGGCACATAAATGCACAGGAGGTGAAGGGCAGCGCGATGAAGCCATGACCCGAACACGCTCGCTCTGGAATGCGATGCATTGACCTCTCATGGTTGACCTCATCTCCCTGCCCACTCATCTCGCCACGGGGTTCTTCATCGAGGCCGCGAAAGTTCAGGAAATGAGACGGAAGAATTAAGAGGCTATGAGACCAGGCGATGGGATGAATGTGATAATCTCAAAGCTTAGCACAACTTTTCCTTTCTTCCCTAACAAACGGACGTCGAGCGATTAACTCGTCGATTAAGACGGCGGTAAAAATGAAATGTGGGGCTACGAACCCTGCACAATGAAACTGATCAAGACGCCTTTGGATGAGAACGTAATTTTCTTGTGAACCAATTCACCAGAATACGCTATGATAGCGGCTTTGAGGAGGGTTTCACATGTCACAAAATTTTGATGACGCACTGGAATAAAAATAAAAATTTGGCCGAGAGATTTGAAGCGAGGGTTAGAATGAGCGATGAGCGACCACCGATATGCAACGTGCTGATTCGTTGGCACGCTTGAACAAAAGTAAGGCAAAAACGATTGGAATCGATTTTGTGTTTCACAAACATGACTTTGGATTTGTACTCATTGAAAACAAGGTTATTACCATGTGCCAATTTACTGATATTATTAAAGTCAAGTTTCATTCTCTGAATAGCTGCTTTCAGATCCCTATGCCCCTTAAGATGATATTTTCCATCCTAAAATTTTCGCATTTTTATGAAGCAGATATTTTTTACGAAGATAGGTATTTCTTGAAGTAAAAGCATTACCTCACGCGCACATTTTTTAAACTGTACCATGATATTCTTAGGCTTTACAATAAGAAACAACAGCTATATATATTTTGTAATGAATTTATGATATGAAAATGATAAGCCTAACTGAAAGGTGCGACCTAATTGTAAATTGAATAATGTCATAACAATTATTGATTATCATTGATCCATTATCTTTGGTCCATTTGATAAATATATTATTCATAGACCTAGCTCAATCCACAATTTCTCAAGGCTCAACTGGTATCTCCGCGATACGGATCATCTGTTGTGAATAACTAAAGTCTCGATGGAAAAAATTGGAAACCTATATTTAATTAAAGCTGTTCTCCCTGAATCTACTCGTATTCTACAAATTACCCATTTCTCAGAAAAAATGAACTACTTTCATTGCGAACATATATTATGTAAAATAAGCTATTATTCACGGATAAATTTTATTCATAGGATATACGAAAAAAAACATGCGAAAAAAGAACCTTACCCATTAAACCAAAATCAAGACTACCCACAGACTTTGAAAGTTACTCTCACCTGTATCATTTACTTTCCTTCCGCCGTCATTTACCGGTGAACACTTAAGGTGAATAAGGTTGTGGAAGGTCCGGTGTTCAAATCCCGGTTAAGGAAATATTTTTACATACATTCGTGATCTGCTTAAAAAAACCGCCTTCCCAACGTCCTGTGTTCGCCTTTTATGTGTTTTCCTATCCCCTTTCTTTATACCTATGTCTATGTTTGAATGAATATTTGTGCGCCGTATAGCGGGACTTCGTATTTAAATGTGTATCTGGCCAATGTGGCTCATCTCTTCTTCTGGCTATGCGTGCCATGAAACGTACTGTTCCTATTCTCTACGATACTATATGCTTTCTAACCAACTGTCCCCTCTTCTTGTGTGTGTCTTTTTCTCCTTTGGTGGGTGAAACAGCTCCCTAAATAGCCTTCCTTTGGCAAATGATTCGGAGCACTTGGGCGTTTTAAAACATCGCAGATCTCAGTGTAAATTAGGTTTACTTGGTGGTGTAATTGGTAGCACATCCGCCCGGCACGTGGAAGGTCCAGTGTTCAAATCCCGGTTAAGGAAATATTTTTACATTCGTGATCAGCTCAAAAACCGCCTTTCCTACATGTCCTGTGTTCGCCTTTTATGTGTTTTCCTATCCCCTTTCCTTATACCTATTTCTATGTTTGAATGAATATTTGTGCGCCGTATGGCGGGACTTCGTATTTGAATATATATATATATATATATATATATATATATATATATATATATATATATATATATATATATATATATATATATATATATATATATATATATATATATATATATCAGGAAAAGGAACTGGCCCCCCTACCCTTATGTGTGAATATTCACACGCCGTATAGGGCTTGGTACATGGGTGAGCTCTACCATCACCTACTAAACCGACCTTCGGGTTGATTACTGTGTTTATATATATATATATATATATATATATATATATATATATATATATATATATATATATATATATATAACTTAGATAGTACGAGCACACATAAAAAGAAAACTCACAATAATATCTTGATATTTTCGACGGACTCGAGTTCCGTCTTCTTCGAAAGATAAGATATGACTGAGGAAAAGGGTACGTGGTGCAGAGAGAGTAGAGGACGAGGGAGAGGGGAAAAACAGGTAGTGGGGGAGGGGTGAAGGAGGGGTATATGGAGGGGGAGAAAGCGGAGCGGAGAACAGGTGGTGGGAGAGGGGTGAAGGGTGAGGTTAGGGGAGTGGGAAAGGGAGGCCAGAGGGGAGCGGAGATGGAATAAGGAGGATGTGGAAATAGTAACAAGCGACACAGAAAACTATCAATTCATCTACAGATACCACAACACACATGACCAAGGCATCAACTCACCAAGTCATCATGAGAGCTTGACAATTCAAAACCCAGGACAAGGATGACAAAATATATGCGGATGAATAAATTGTCCCACCACCTCGCAAGAAACAAATCCACCTCCATCCACCCCAGCCCCACCCCCCCATTTAGTGAACGACATTGAGACCCGGATGTTGATAGGCTTTACACAGCTGTATAAATGCCAATTCTATTGTTTTTAATTTTATAGGGTTATCGGATGGGGGAAGGAATGCTAGCACGGAAACATTGTAACGGTGGTTGAAGGGGGTGTTGTGGTGGGAGGCGTGTTTTGGGATGGGAAGACCGGCGGACGGGGAAGAGGGATTACATGAGGGGCGATGATTGTTCACCCTGAGATTCAGGGGTGTAGAGCACTGGCCTATATAAAATGCCGGGCAGAGTTTGCAAGTCAGAAGATTGATTACATTCTGAGATGTGCATGAGGAGTGGGGGAAGGGCGGGAGAGAGTTAAAAGGTGGGATGGAGAGGGGTGGAGTGGTGAAAATAGAACAAGTTTTGCATCTTGCTCGCAAGCACGGAGTGGATGTGATACTGGGGGTGGGAGGGGATTTGGAAAGAGGCTTGGTGGATTTGAGGAGATCTGATAGGTTGGCGGGCCGTTTGAAGGTAACAGAAGGGCATTTAGGAAGAAGGTTGGAATATATATGTATTAATTAATACAAATTCTCGCGCAGTCCCTAACCTGTACGTTAATACTTATTGTAATGAACTAACTCCTGGGGAATTTCGGCTACAAGCATTCAGGTTCCTTATCGTTCTTGGAAAAAATGACATTTTAAACCTGTCAGTCTTGCAGTCTATCTCTCTAGTCTTATATTCGTGATCCCTTCGACCGTAATACGTTGGTGTTCGTATTATATCCTTGACGTCATCGGAAAAGAGCCCAGGACGACTGTTTGGACACGATCACTTAAAAATTGTTTAATCCAGTTAATAATACTTTCCTGTGTTCCATAGGTTTCCATTTTGCCAGTAATTTGCAATGAGGGACTTTATCGAAAGCTTTCTTAAAATCTAGGAATATCGCATCAACTGGAATATTACTTTCACCGGAGATCAATACATCATGTACAAAAAGTGCGAGTTGAGTATTGCAGGATCTACCCTTACGGAAGCCGTGTTGGTTATTAATTAATGAATCCTGGTTATGAGGTGCCTCATCATGGAACTAACAATGATGTGTTCAAGAATCTTACAGGAAATGGAAGTGAGCGATATTGGTCTATAATTACTGGGGTCCTCCCTGTCCCCGTTTTTAAATATGGGTGTGACTGAAGCTACCTTCCAGCCGTTTGGCACGCTTGCTTTTGCTGATGATTTCTTAAATATTATATCAAAATATGAGACAATTTCAGCCGACAGTTCTTTATACACGCGCGCCGGTATCTCATCAGGTCCCGGAGATTTGTTGGGGTCTATGTTTTTAATGAGTAATTGTATTCCGCGGGTGGAAATATTGATTGCTTACATTGACTGCTGAAATGTTTTCGGAAGGTTTTCGGGTGTATTTTGTGAGGATATGTTGAAAACATTCTGGAAGAATGAGTTTAATATGTTGGCTTTATCTGAACTACTCGTTACTTTATCCACCTTTTCGTTATTCAATGAGTTAACGATGGACTTTTTTCCCTGCACTTTCCTGACGTAGGACCAAAACATACTACCTTGATCAAAACGTTCCCGGAATTTATTCAGAAAATTAAAAATACAAGTTTATTCATCTAAATCTATATTGTCCCCTTCAAAGTAATCCCGATCGACTGCAACACACTTATGCCAGCGCTTGATCCAATCCTCGAAACATTTTTTATATTCGGTTTTCGGTATGTTCATCAGTGCTTCCTGCGATTTTTCCATTACTTCCTCTCGGCTGCTAAAACGCGTTCCCCGTAATGGTTTTTTAAATCGATTGAACAGAAAGAAGTCACAGGGAGCCAAATCAGGTGAATTCGGTGGCTGTTGGATGGTATTTGTTGCATTTTTCGTCAAAAAATTACGAATACTGTGCGACGGTCTCGAGGCACTGTGCGACAATTTCTGGTCTCTTTCGGCGAATTGCTTCACGCAAACGTCTCATAACGCCCAAATAATACTCTTTGTTTACTGTCTGGCCTTCTGGCAAAAATTCATGATGTACTACACCGTTGTAATCCATGAAAACCGTCAGCATTGCCTTCTTTTTTGACTGAAAACGACGTGGTTCTTTTGGTCTCGGCTCATTTGGTGAACGCCATTCACTTGCCTGATGTCTGGATTGCGTGTCGTACTCATAAACCCACGTCTCGTCTCCAGTAATGATCCTTTTGATGAATGTGGGATCGGATTCAGCCTCGCAAATCATGTCTTTTGCGACGTCAACACGGTCTCTTTTTTGCATGAAATTGAGGTCTTTTGGCACCAACTTTGCTGCTACACGACGGAAACCCAAATCATTAACCACAATGTCTTGGGCGGATCCATAGGCAATGTTCAAGTCCTCCGCTATTTCTCTGATGGTTAATTTGCGGTTATTGACCACCATTTATTTTACTTTATCATTTTTTTCACCGACTTTCGATGTCGATGGTCTGCCACTGCGTTCATCATCTTCGATTGACTCACGACCACTTCTGAACCGCTCGTGCCACTGGTAAACGACCGTTTTTTTTAGAGAATCGTTGCCGAAACACTTTTCCAACATTTCCAACGTCCGTGCGCCACTAAATCCGTTTTTTACGCAAAATTTAATACAAGTTCGTTGTTGCAAATTTAAATCCATTTCTGCAATTGTAAAAATTCGCCAACACACACAGAGATAGATGTACTCTTGGATACGTAACTTTTGCAAATGTCAAGTTATGACACTAAGATTTAAAAGGAATATCAACAACAGATGTACCAATTTAACAAAAAAAAACAGAACTCAAATCGGAACGATGGGAGCGCCACACGGTGGTTATTCCGGGAACTTTTTGATCAAGGTAGTATTTGGGTTATCGTTCAAATGTTCGCCTAATTCATTCCTTTTGAATTCCGCTAGCGCCTTCCGGAAGGCCTTCTTGGCAGTTAACCTAGATGCTTTGTAGTTCTGTATGGATTCGTTGATTTTATCAGGGGAGGAATCTTTAACTGCGGTTTTCATTCTGGCATGGCACACCCTTTGCAGCTTAAGAGATTTCCGTACTTCAGAGTTGTACCAACGGGGTTCCTTATTCTCTTTTATATATTTACTAGGCATAAATTTCTGTGTTGCTGAACGTGTTATCCAAGTATCCTCGACACTACTAGTTTTGCTTAATTCGTCAAATATAAAAAAAGTCCGTTTTAATTCACATATTAAGCCATCATAGTCAGCTTTATTGAATAAATAAACCTTTCTCTTAGGTTTGTTAACTTTATCTACGCTTAGAGAAAATTTAGCGTTTGCAGCCCTGTGATCACTGATTCCGTCCAAAACTTCTATATTTAAGACCTTTTCGGGTATATTTGTGGCTAACAGATCAAGAATGTTCTTTCTCCTTGTTGGTGAAGTAATTAATTGATGTAGGGAATTCGAGGTGAACGCAAATAAGAGGGACTCGCATAGATCCTTGTTTTTACCTCCATTTATAAAACTGTACGAATCCCAATCTTTTGTGGGAATATTAAAATCGCCTCCGATAATTAGGTTATGCTCATTGTTGTGGGATGTAAAGCTTTGTATCTGTCTTTCTAGGTCTGGCATTGAGTTAATGCTAACGTGGGGTGGTCTATAATACGCACAGATATATATAGTATATTCTTTTCGATCTGGGTGTTTTCACTGAGCACCATACACTTTCTATACTTCTATCAGGAAATAACTCGGCTCTACTGACGTTAGAGTTCTTCACCGCAATAAACACTCCTCCTCCGGCTCTATTCTTTCTGTCGTTTCTATAAACTATGAAAGACTTGGGAAATATTTCGCTGTCTGCGATGTCATTTTTTAACCAACTTTCAGTTTCTATAATGATATCCGACTCTTTTCTATGAATGAGATGGTGAAATTCCGGTATTTTATTTTTTAAACTTCGGCAGTTAACTACTACTACGGAAATTATATCCTCGTCTAAAACCATCTTTGCGGTCTGCTTTCCGGGGATGATATTTAGTCTTTTTTGTGTCTTAGTATGTGATCGGCCTATATTCTGATTAGTAATTCTTTCTTTCGTCTAACTAGCAGTGTAAGTACTTGGAAAAATCTCTTCTGGCAACCTAGTGTTGTTAGACCCACTAATTGACCTACACATTATTATATCGTTATTAGGGCAATCTACTCCACTACGAAATCCATCTACTCCACTAACCTACATTTTATGAGCAAGGTTAGAGATCAAGTGGTGCTGAACTCTGTAGCGAGGGCAATTCACACATTTTAGATATGGGAACTAATCTTTAGGCAAAAATTTCCCGGAATAATACATGGGTTTGAATAAGATACCCATAGGCACTGTCTGAATTTGAGCCCAGGACTTAACTGAGAGTAGCCGAACGATATACCAACAAGTTTACCACGTAACCCTTTAATCGATAGACCATGTAAATACGAAGAGAAATATTTGAAATAAATTGAATGAAAGGTGATAGACTAGCCTAATTGCTGTCGAGTACGTCCACAAGGTTGTGGTAGTTAAGTAGAGTCACTGACACAAAGGTTATCTACAAAATAAGTGAGTTTAGGTCTAAAAAGCCGAGAAAAATATTTGATGGTACTCGAAGGTCTCAGACGTTAATTTTGGTCCAAGTCAAAATTAAATTGCACGAAAAGCTATGAAAGTTATGAAAATCTATGTAGTAACCCGGAAGAAAGGAAACAGCCCATATTCTATGAGTTAACAAGTTTTGGTTTTATCTCTAAGAAGCATAGACCAAAAAAATATGGTTATTTATGAACGTAAATTATGCGTATGAACAATTCTTCCTCTGCATTCTTGATAAAAATACGGTTAAAATGGTACGCCTATAATTAAGAACTTTTAGAAGACAAAACGGAAGTAATATAATCATGAGTTTCCGGAAAGTATCTGGAGTAAAAATATGACCTTTGTTCTAACATCTTCTGGTGAGATTTCCTTTATATAACACTGAAACCATCTACTCCCCAAAATGCAGTTCTAAAAGCACTTGAGGTTATACTTTGATGACACCGGTTTACTTGAGACCAGAAATCTGAGCGGTAATAGGTGTTGGAAATAAAGATTTTCAGAAATAATCACGTTAATCAGAAATGCGATTTTTCTAATTTTGGCGGCACCACATTCATCTATCCAGAAAGTCCACCGGATTAATCCGCTAAAACCCACGGTGGTTGAAGAGGGAAATTACTCCTCCTCCGAGGGAAGACGTACTAGGAGAGCAGCCCTGACGCGCTTCAAGCACAGCCGAGGGCTGGGATTTTCACGCTTCTGCTGGAGTGTGCTCCTCGGAAACTCGCGGGAGGAAGGTATTTCGAGAAGAAACGGACGGACCGAGTGGGACGGTGGTTGAAGGGATAATGTACGCGACGGAATCTCAATTAAAGTGGAACGGATGTGGGCAGGGAGATGGGGAAGCGAAGATTGCGTGTTATGATTGGATGTACTCGTACACCAATCGGGTAATGATGCGTGCATCCTTTTTCATAACTTTCGCGATACTCACACCAAAAAAGACGAAAATGGCACACTAGGGTTAAGAAACACCTAGAAAATAAAAATTAGGAGAAAGGATTCTATTCGACAACCGCCAGATTCACAAGTTCATCGTTGTAAATGATGTTAATGTGGATTATATGCTGCGGAAAATTAGATGGGAATATCTGAATTAGTATAAATATCGAAAAACACTCGGATAAAGCCAGGTACGTGTATTTCGAGCACATCTCCGCCTTTGTCATACTTAAGTTAGCATTTAGTACTTGGTATTTACCATACGAGAGATATTCCTCCAGTGTAATGCCTCTATCTGCATTTTTCAAATCACAGATTAAAAGTGAACAAACATACTGTCAACATCAAACTAAGAGGAAGAGTAAATATCATGAACTAAAATTTGTTCCAAACGTTTTGACCGCAAACCCTTATACTTAACCACAAGAGGGGGAGTAGATACCATATTGACCAACCTGAACAGAGTGGGAGGTTAACCGGCGACCAGGTGCTTTTATTCGCCACCTTTGATCGTCCTGTGTCCCAAAACACAGAGAACACGCAGCTTGCGTTCATCAGTAGTTGAATCCGGAACCTCTAAGCTGCAATGTACCCTAGAAATGTTTAACTCCATAAATATACCGGAGGGATGATTGTATATACAATAAATAAAAATTGTCGATTGGATCACCATTGTAAATATCAATGAAAAATCGAATATCACCGTGAATTTATTTATGGAAACTTTCAATGATAGCGTAGGAAGTTGTTCTTTCGGGCTTTCTTCCGCGTGTATCCATTTTCCGGACAATGTTTCGCCAACGTTCCAGTTGGCTTCCTCAGGTCCCCTGAAGTGCCGATTCCACGCGCGATTCCCCCGTTTCCACGCGCTGGCGAGGGGGTAGCCGTCCTCGCGGTTGAAATTTCTGGGCGTTTTTGCAATTTCAATTGCCTTGTTGAATAAAGAAGGCCGCTACTATCCAAGGATTATCAGAGAGGCAATCGAAATTGCAAAAACGCACAGAAATTTCAACCGCGAGGACGGCTACCCCCTCGCCAGCGCGTGGAAACGGGTCCTCAAGGTTGTCAACGAATCAGAGCACACCTCCAAAAAAATAGGCGCCAAACGGAGGGTATATATATATATTGGACCAAAACCTGCATCGGCACTTCAGTGGACCTGAGGAAGCCAACTGGAACGTTGGCGAAACATTGTCCGGAAAATGGATACACGCGGAAGAAAACCCGAAAGAACCACTTCCTACATCAAAAATCTCCGCGGAAGCCTACATGGAAATTTTAATGATAGTGTCAAAATGCACTAGATTACTAATAATTGACTTTTATCTCCATATTTTCATGGATCTAGCAAAATGTTTAGTATTATTTTTCTAACGCGAGTTTAGAGGAACGGCATGTTTATGGTATACTATAAAACTTGATATCTTTATCAAGGGAATGAAATCGTTTAAATCAGTTTTCCACTTTCATTTTGAGAAAGGAACCAATGTTTCAATGAGAGTGCCTCCAGCTTCATTATAAGTCAGAAAGCGTAAAGTGAACGTGATTATCTTAATGAAACTCAGCTTTAGATGCTTTGAGAACGTACCCACTCATCGTAAAAAAACCTGGCGTCTTGCAATGCGATTTCCGCAGTCACTTCAGCAGCGCATCATCTTTCACTTTTAGGAAATTCCTTTTCCTCAGTGATTTTTCGCACTTTCTTTCGCATTTTTCGCACTTCGCACGAACTTTCGCGCATCTATACTCACGCAAAATGAAATACTAAATGTAATTTTCAAATGTTATATTATGCGAATCTTTGCTGAATTACGGTCGAATTTTCGAAAAGCTTTCAAGTGTTTCAAATGCCAGGGAATAAATTGAACGAGATATCAACGGAAACTGTAGTTATTGCGAGACTGAGATCAGTGGGAGTTTACGTCGATGAGATATGACGTCCCGCTTAAGCATCAATTTTTCAGCGTGCGAAATGCAAAAAAAAAAGAAAGATCCGTTATTTTCCGGCGCCTAATTCCGTCGTACACCTTTCCCGAGTGGGTATGGTCTTTTACGTGGGCTTTCAAACATAGGGTGGGCCGGAATGTCGCTTGGCAAGGGTATTAGGAAATATTTGCAATGGCGACGAGGTGGTGCGAAACGCAATGTCGGTGGAGCGTTTATTGTGCCCGGGAAAAGATGCAAAGTGCGTAAACTTGTGGGTAGACACATTCGTCCCCTTATATCCTTCCCCGGGCATTCCTTCGCCTTCCGTGCCCAATCCGATTCCCCTTTCCCGTTCCCAGGCTGCAAAGCTCCCTGCCGCCAGGGGGGCGTGCTGGTCGAACGCGAGGGGGCGTGCCGGGGGATATGGGGACAGGCATGGTGACAGGGCGGTGATCGGGCGTCGAGGGTTCGAGACCTTCCGGGCTCGCCCCGGCGCCCCATTGGCCTATCGTGATGCAGTCCCGCCCTTCGCCGTTTGAACGACTGATAATTTCGAGGGTAAATATACTCGTATTGGGCTCCAGAGAGAATTTAATAAGGGAAAGGGCACGAGAGAACATGCCTAGCTTACTTCTTGTTATCCGACCACCGAATGCTTAGTTGAGTCGAGAATCTACTTCAATGCAGGAACCTAAAATGCCTACCTAACCTTTCGAGCACATCCTTCATGTTTTGTTATGATTATCACTGGATTTTAATAAATCTGGCTCCGTCTTTTTTTTCGCAAACTCCCTTTACACTTTTAAATACGCCAATCGTTCTCGGAGATATCCGCTAATTATCCTGCGAGTACGTATGTCACCAAACATCCGGTGAATCACGGCATGATCAACCGACGGGAGCAGGACATCGCAAAAGTTTTCTTTAATATCGGTAATGCGTATCAATAAAAATATAACTATTTGGTCATACCAGCGCCAGCGCCTATGGAAAGCCAATCAAAGCACCGATAAAATTCAAGCGAGCTCCGTGATTTGGGAACTCCAAGTGGGGTGGATGTTACATTTTTGACTGGTACCGATAGTCATTTGGGAACTTAATCTCTCTCACGAACTGATATCCTTAGAAAAAATGTGCAACAAAACCGGATTAGCAACTTGCTCTATTTGACGCTGGTCACTGAGTGTGAACCGGTCGGCGAATTCCAAAGGTTAAAAAGTAACTCTAATTCTTCGGGCTTCATTTCGTGTAAGATTTTAATATCCATTGCAAGAGATGAGCGATTGTACTATTCCACAAAATATCAGTGGAAGGAAAATATTTTAATCTTTTTATGGTATAAATTGGTAAAATAAGGAAATATTCAGATTCACTGAATATTTCAAACTAGCATCAACGTGATGGTACAGAAAAACTGTGAAACGCGACGTAGCAATGAATATTCCGTTAAATAGTAATATTTTTCTCCTCCAAAGGATATCTTATACCAGGCATATGGAATTCACGCTAAAAACTTACGAGGAAATGCCTTAAAAAATATAATAAGGGTCTAATTGGCAAATATTCTAATAAAAACTTTAATGAGGGGAGATCTTTTGTTTCAATAAATCTTGAGTACGAGAAGTTGGAGCCCTTCGCAAAGGAACCCTACACTGAAATTAAAGAAAATGCAGAAAGAAAAGCCAGCCAGCTCTCTATCGTGACAAACAGTTTTGGCCGAACAGAAAGTGGCCCTTTTTTTATAATATTTGAACTACTTGAAGCATAAATTTTACGGGCACGACTTAAACTATCCCTTGAAGAAAAATCGTGCGAGTTATATTGGTAGTCGAGACCATAGCGAAAAGTCATGAGAGAAATTGGCCGTGGAAAGACCAATGTTGCTATTTCCCTCTTACAACTCGTGGCCACATCAACCATCTTGTATGACAATTCGAACTATCCGAAAATAAAATGTCACCAAGTGTTACAAATCTGATGCCCTAATGACTTGGAAACTAACACATTGCCACTCATCTTTGCGGCATTCGGAATGGATCGGAAGATGTCGTTAAATTTAAAAATAGTGTGGGAAGATATTATGCATGATGAAATGAGGCTCTAACATCGGACACCTGAGGAGCAGGCATTTATTTCAATTGTACGATACATCATCAAGGATTCGGGAGGGGAAGGCATCCGATCAAAGGCGTAGAGCAGCATCCTCGATCAGATCACCCACTCAAGCGGCCCCGTGCACTGTGTACACCACATCCAGGAAAGGTTAACGGTACAACGCCAACGACTGATAAGAGGCTAAAGGCACACGCTGACAAAATTTATTCCTCCTCGGGCGCACGGTACGGCCCTACATAGGTAAACCAACATCGTACAATGTACGTCGTCCTCTCCATATCCTATGCTCCTCGTCCCTTGCCCGTTCTTCCCTGGCCCCACACCTCTTCATATCTTCATATCACGCAGCGGCTCTTCCCTGCCTCCCCGTTCTCCCCCTTCCCCCCGGGCTTCGATGCACCCTCCCACGCCTCACGATCTTCGTCCCTCACCCCCTCGATCTCATTCCGCCATCATCACTTTCCTCTCCTTCTATCTCCTCCCAGGGATGAGAGCACACTTCCCTACTGTATCCTTTCTCTCACTCCGCAGCCCTCAGATTTCTCTCCCTTTCTCCTTTCCTTCTCCACTATTTCTCTCGTCTCTGCTCTTTCGCTCTCATGAGCCCTTTCCTCTGCCCCTCGTCCAGTCGCCGCTGCTCGTCCGCGAACGGACTTCGTTTCCTTCCCTTTAGAAAAGGGCTGGCGGAGGCGCAAGGGGGTTATCCCAGGGGGAGGGGGGTGTGAAAATGTTGGAGGGACGTTAAATTTTTGCGCTCTGTCGATACGCGAACGATTTCGTGAATTCGATTGCCGTATGTCGGATGCGTCATACATGTATTCCTTTTTCGCACACATTTGGTCATACATACTCGGACCGGGAGAGGGTGGGGGAGGGGGGAAATAAAAGAATAAAAAGACCGTTTTCAACGCATCACTGGCAGGATATAATTTGTAGCAGGATTTTTCTTCCGGGAACATCAGAGGAGTATTGGTTTCGTCGGCAGTGTTAGGTTTCAGCACTATTCCTTTGTTAACTGATACAAACCCACGCGCACACTACCCACATGATTAATTACGTGAAGGACCAGATATACCCATTTTGTGAATGCAGAAGTAATTTTACTAGTTGGCTGAGGTTTGCCATCAATAAATTGTTGCTCAAAATCGTCAAGAGTACGTAAAATGGTAACCTATATATCTTCCTTGAAAATATCAAAATATCTCTACCCTCTTTTCTACCTTGAGCGTAGTCATTTCACCATAGTCTGTTAACAAGGCTTATTATAAAGGTATTATTATTCATTTAACGTAAGATACCATAAAATGGATAAACTAATTTTTTGCCTTAAATCATTCTTCATTATTATCTAGATAAAGGAACTATATATTTGTCAAGTTATTACAATGCAAGAAAGTATGGAACAATTTGGAAAGCCAATATTGAACATTGGTGTAAAATTAAGAAAATTATAAAGCCGTCGGCCCTTCTTAGGTTTTATGCATGTATGAATCTAAAAATAGCAAAACTACCATGGATGGTGCCATAAATTTCTGCAGAAATACTCAAGGTCGATGACCTTCTCCTTGTGCATACTTGACGTTCGCCGCCGCCGCCTCCGCCTTCATGGAGCCGAGCGAGGCACCCACTTACATCGCAGAAATAAAATACAGGCAGAACTCAAAAGAAGTAATCGCCGTCAATAAAACTGATGTAAATACATGATAAAGGCCCTTTATATGGCTACGCTCTACCGTCTTGCTTGCCATTCGCGATTCCCATAAAAAAGAGTGGAGGGCTATAACGGAATTATTTTACAAAGCTGCGAAAGGCCAATGCAAATTTTATTTACAAGCGAAAATACAGACTATCTATTCTGGATACCAATGCGTAACAGTGAAAAGCAACCTCAATTTTTATTGCCAATGCCTTCGACATAAAATTCTTTCAAACTCCTTCTCCATTTCAATTACCAACGGCTAAATTAACATCCGAATGGATTTAAAAGCTGATTTTATTTTCCCCGGCCAAACTTGTATAATTACCATATGTGACCCGAAATACGACCATTCACTTTGAAAACTTTTTCGTTCGTTTCGTGTGTAGATGAAAGAATATCAACTAGAAGGTGTATCTCAAATCCATAACTGAGTTTTAATTTTAGCTTAACTATGTAGCGTCGTATTATTGGCTACAACTCATTGCTTCGTACGGTGGTTGCTTCATGTATTGGCAAATCGAAAAAATCTACATCTACATCTACATCTACATAAGTACCCTGCGAGCCACCAAAAAGGTGTGTGGCAGGGGGTGTAGCACCATGAGGGAAGGGTAAGGGTTGAGGGGGTTGGGTGTTAGGTGAGGAAAGGTGGGGGGAACCTGTAGGAGAAAAAATATATATATATACATATATATATATATGTATATATACACACATACATATACATACATACATACACACATGTATACACATCCTCGCGGGCGGAGTTCGATAAACGACATCATACCTACTATTTTAGAGAAAAAATGAAAGGATATTTATAGGACTACCATACTTGAGGAATACTCATCACGCGTTCAAAATTGATTTTCTGTCGAATTTAGATTTATCGAGAGTTCTTAAGTTGTATCGCAAAACTACGTCTCTGCGACGCTCGTGGCTCTCTTTATTTAATCGCTCTCAATAGTGGAACTACGATATTTTGAGTACTCCCGGAGAAACGAGATATCACAATAGTTCACTTCTAACAATGGGCAAAAAGTATCAAGCGCTTTGAGGCGCCTAATAAGCTATGGGAATGTTAAAAAAAAGAAATCTAGAGATACAATAGAGATAGCACCATCCACTGTTCTCCTGAATGATGAGGACCGAGGTGACATGACTTTCTATCTTCTCCGTCGACAAATAAAGTTCCCTCGGACGACGTATCAACTCTTTATTTTGAGAGACAGTTTCACTCGAGATCCGCGAGAGTCCTTTCAGAGGCCAATACAACGCCTTTCACGACTGATGAACCGAGAGGTCACCCTCGCCGTCTTCTTTTTACATTATTGCGCTCCACTGACTCCTATGCTAATCCAAGGCCAACGGCCGCGCCGCTGCGGACCACAGGCGCCGGTGTCAGCCCACTCCATTCGTGTCATTTCCCGGCGGAGACGCTGCATCCAGAACCTAGCCGCCAAAAATGATTTATTCAGAGCCGTTTCAGCTCATCCCGGGAGGCAACCTCAGTTTGTTTTCGAAAAATTAATGCAGGAGATATTTTCCCACCATGGTTACATTCAAAGAGTATCCTAGAAGAACTGCACCTTGAATTATAGAGTAAGGAAATGCAATAATGAGGTTTTTAATTGTATTTTTAATTCGTTGATGTGAAATAAAAGCATTTTATCAGTTATATAAAAATACTAATTAGGTAATACGGTAATTATTACTAAGGCTGGAGTTCGATCACGACTCTTAAACTTAGAAAAGGAGTAACTGACAGGTAACACCGAAAAAAGGATCAGAAAAACATAAGGATATATACACGTAATTGAATATAAAATTTTAATAGGCAATCCACAGGTTAAGGTAGTATTTGGATGAACACAAATATCAAATAAATATTTTGTGACTCCAAAAAAAACACAATCCAGCAACCTATTTTTCATCAGGTCTCTATTAATTTCTGTGTACTTCTTTCCTCCCTTCATCCCGTCCAATATCCTTATTCTGTTCCTGCCCTTTCGTCATTTGCCTAGCATTCTCCCCTCTAATATCTTTTTCAACATCACGGCCGCTCTATACGCCTTTCATCCATTTTTCCTGCCTCCATAGGATTTCTCCCAACAAACCCCTCTGCTCACCCACCATTCCTAGTACTTCCTCATTTGTTTTCCTTCGGTCCATTTCACCTTCTCCATTCTTCTCCTCACCCACATTTCAAAAGTCTCCAATCTACGTCTGTCCTCCCACTTCAGTGCCCATCTTTCCGTGTCGCACATAGTTACATCTACATCTACATAATACCCCGCAAGCCGCCGCAAGGGCGTGTGGCGGGAGGTGTTAGGTCACCACCCAAAAGGAAAAAAGAAATACCGCATTAAAAACCAACACACATATGCAAACCCCAATCTACATCCCATCATTCCACGTGCATGCAAACGAACATCTACCTCCCTTCACTCCACAAGCATGCAAGTACATACGCTTAACTACGACAAATAATTGTACCCCTGGATGCAGCAATAAATTTATCAGGAACGTGCAAGCTAGATTTTAGTAAACAAATTGATAATGCCTTAAATAATCATTTGCCTTACTCTCTATCCTTTTGTTGATGATCCTGAGAATAACTTTAGCTGCGTGGGATATCAAAATTATTGATCTGAAATGTAAGTTGCATGATATAGCGGTTACCTTTTCCTGAATAGGAACTAACACTGGTCTCACAAAATCTTCCGGTCAGATTCCTTCCTCATAGATACTACGAATCAGTCCATATAGGGCCTTCTTCCCGCAATTTTCCTAAACATTTCAAAAGTTCTACAGGTATGTTGTCCACCCCCACGGCCTTATTTGCTTTCATCTCCTTTAATGCCCTTTCTATTTCATCGTCGAGTATGCCTGGACCTAAGCTATTTCCTCTACGTCATGTTCCTTTTCTATGTCTAACCTTGTCGGCCTAAGTTCTTTACCATACAGTGTTTCTATATATTCCTTCCATCTCTCTTGGATTTTTCCTGGTTCAACTATTATCTTACCCCACTTATCTTTAACTGTTAGCACAGATCTTGTCTTCTTACTTCCCGATAAAAACTTAAACTTTCCAATTGCCAATTTCAACCTTCCTCTGTAAACTTTCCATATCCTCGCATTGCGTTTTCCACCATGCTACTTTTGCATTATTTAAGCCCATCTCAACCTATTTTTTAGATCTTTGTACTTAATTTTGCCTAACTCTGTGTTTACATTCTTCCATCTTCTTCTCTCATCCATCTTTGCAATCATCTCATCCGTGACCCATGGTTTTTTTATCCTTATCCCGTTAACGGTTCTGTAGTGTCTTTTACGGTTTTTGAATTCACTTTCTTAATACATTCTCATTTTCTTTCGATAGTACTCAGCTCTTTACCGTCATCCATGGTTTTCTCTACAGCCCCCTGGTACTCCTTCCTTGTCAATCCGATTAATGCTTCCACACTTCATTTCCTAACCCTCCTCCTCTCCTCTAACCCTCCTCCGCCCTCAGACCTATAACATCTATATTACCTCTTTCCATCTCTCGCTTAATATTCTCTAATTAGCCTGTCCTCAACACACTCTTGACGTTGCATGTTCCTATTCTAACGATTCCTTACGTGTTCTACTGCGTCTTCTGTCCTGCTTCTGTCATTTTTTCCCTGCAATGGTTTCGTGGGATGACGACCGCGGAAGCCTTGCCTCCCCAGCTGCTAGGCACGACACACGGCCCCTTGGGCCGAGTCCCACAGTTGTCAGGACTCAATTTCTCTCTTTTGTCCACCACATCCTTGGGAATAATAATTGAGGTGGTTTCCCGTTGCCTTCATCAATAGTGGTTTTAACGTGACACCATCACTTAATGGCCGCCCCACTGCGGTCAGACGCCTTTGCCGCTTCCCTGAGGAACAGACGCTGCTTGGACTATCTTTCGTATGGCTCCTTCAACCTATCAGGCATGGGTGACCCTACCACGAGCAATTATTATTATATTACCCCCCAAGCACAGATCAAGGGGTCATCGGGACGCTCAAAACGTTCCACCACGTGAAGGTTGTAATCCATGGGAAGGATACATACACGAGGGTCATCCGGAAAGTAGTACCCGTTCGTGAAATAAAGACACAAAAGTAAATATTTACAAACATAAAAAACTTTATTTGAAAGAGGATACTTTAAACTACTTCTCAACATAATCTCCAAGCAAATTAAGGCATTTGTCATTTTTTAATCGACTAACACAAATTTAATTGAAGAGATAAAGTGTAGGACAGAAAGATTCAGGTTGTCATTTTTTACACGAGCGAAAAAGGGATCATGGTAACATTTTCCCACTGCAGTAGGATCATATTCGGGTTCAAATTAATCTGGTGTGCATTCACCCCCTGACACTCACCCTAGCAATGTCTTGCAGGGCACCAAAAATACCAACTATTAATATCAAGTATTAACAAAAAATGAGGAAAACTGATGTTTCACATCAGTTTTCCTCATTTTTTGTGGCGTACCCCTAAGACTGAATAAGAATAATGGTGTGGACTCACGAGTATATATGTATATGCACACACACACATATGCTAGTTGATTCCCATTAATAACAATAAAAATTAATATTAATTTATCTTTTATTCATTCTCATATTTTTTATGCCATTTGATCTACATACAAGTGTCGTGTGCATCACTTTAATACCACTGCTTCACTTTGCAATACATTTCTCTTAATTGTTAGCTTTACATAGTAAATGGAAAGAATCTTTGCTGCTGTGGTACTCTTATGCTCTTTCCAATACCTTTTAATTTAAATATCGGTGTGTATATGTGCTTATATATATGATTCTGTAGAGATAAATCATAGTCTTGCAGATATAATAATTCCTTTTTACTTTTTTCTTAGTATGAGTTTATCTCTAAATAACAGCAGTTGAAGATCAAAGGATGAGGACGATAGGTGGCTGTTGAAATTCTCATATTTGAGCTCTGCGGTTAAACAGAGCGAGTATTGTTGCGAAATATTATGAGGATGCAATTTTTTGCGGGATTATATTATTTATGATATTTATTTAACATCATACGTGTACTTATGTATGTTTTATTAACGACCGTTAAATTAATGTATTTGAATTTCAGAAAATATTCAAATAAGTGTAAAATAAAATATCTTTAATCTATGATCGGTGACAAAATTCTATTGACAGAAATTCGTGTTTAAAATGATTGATAGTTACGGTAGCGCCAAATATATATGACGCCGAGGTTCGCATTTGCAATAACTAAAAATTATCTCTTTTTAATAATATGCAATAGGAGTACAAGATTATAATTAAATTACATGAGCTTAAATCACTATACATGATAATCATCAATGAATTATTTTCTCCTAATCTAAAACCGTATTAATACTATACATCTGAGTTATTCATAATCATTAAAAAATATTTCTTGCGAAATTTTATTGTGACCCTAAACCAAAATTTTAATTTTTTCAATGTCAGTGAAGTTTAAATATCATATTATATTTTTTATAATCATTGAAATTTGCCGGTGAATATTAAGTTGGCGTTTATTAATAAATGTAAATGAACTCCATTTGCGAGGGTAGGCGGGGATCGGGATGGAGCGCAGGCTAACGTACAGTCTTTCCGGGTTCAAATCTTGGAGACAACAAATATTTTTCAGTGGTATCCCGATCCCTACTTGTAGCCCTTTGTGGAGAGCACTTTGAATGAATACGACGTCCGTCGGATGGGACGTTAAACTGCGGACCCCTTGGCGCCTTTCGACAAGAGTAGGCTATTGCCGACGCCGGGTTTCTCTTCCTTTACCACCCATCCCTAATGGCTCAAATAATTTTAGCTGTCGGTCTTCTCACCAACAAACTACAACTACGAGGGTAGGCTGAAAACTAATGCACCCATAATTGTTGATCACAAACAAAATGACCCTCAGAAGCAATCCTGGTGGCATGTGGAGTAACATTCCCCCTCAACACACATGCTTAGGTTTGAGGTCTTTACATTCATCCAGCGTATTTTGAGAAGCGGAAGAACGGAGACGTGTTCTAGTGTTATGTCAAAGCGAGTCAAACAGGGTGCGGTTATCGAATTTTTAACTGCTGAAAAAGTGACTCCTACTGAGATTCATCGTCGTTTAAAGGCTGTTTATGGTGACGATGCTGTTGATAGCTCTACTGTAAATCGGTGGGTAGTAATATTTCGTGGTTGCGAGCCTGGAAAAGCCATAATTATTGATGGAACAGGAAGCGGACGTCCGATCACTGCCACAGATGAAAAACATGTCAAACTCGTCGAAGATTTGATTCATTTACCAGCGAATCATTCAAAAGCGTATCGGGAACCAAATTGGAATATTCAAGGAACATGTCGGCTTCATTATTGAACAATTGGGATACCGTAAAATCTGTGCACGATGGTTTCCACGCCGTCTCACAGACGAGAATAAACAAAACCCTCCTTACTCCCACCCGATCTTGCGCCTTGCGATTTTTATTTTTTCCTCAACTCAAGAGACACCTCAACGGTAATCATTTCACCTCGGACGATGAGTCAAAGCAAATTTCGATGACAACACGGCGTTTAAATTGTGTTGGCATGGCACTAGAACACGTCTCCATACCTCCGCTTCTCAAAATGCATTGGATGAATACTAACTTGAACAAAAAGTTCCCGGAATAACCACCGTGTGGCGCTCCCATCGTTCCGATTTGAGTTCTGTTTTTTTTGTTAAATTGGTACATCTGTTGTTGATATTCCTTTTAAATCTTAGTGTCATAACTTGACATTTGCAAAAGTTACGTATCCAAGAGTACATCTATCTCTGTGTGTGTTGGCGAATTTTTACAATTGCAGAAATGGATTTAAATTTGCAACAACGAACTTGTATTAAATTTTGCGTAAAAAACGGATTTAGTGGCGCACGGACGTTGGAAATGTTGGAAAAGTGTTTCGGCAACGATTCTCTAAAAAAAACGGTCGTTTACCAGTGGCACGAGCGGTTCAGAAGTGGTCGTGAGTCAATCGAAGATGATGAACGCAGTGGCAGACCATCGACATCGAAAGTCGGTGAAAAAATTGATAAAGTAAAAGAAATGTTGGTCAATAACCGCAAATTAACCATCAGAGAAATAGCGGAGGACTTGAACATTGCCTATGGATCCGCCCAAGACTTTGTGGTTAATGAGTTGGGTTTCCGTCGTGTAGCAGCAAAGTTGGTGCCAAAAGACCTCAATTTCATGCAAAAAAGAGACCGTGTTGACGTCGCAAAAGACATGATTTGCGAGGCTGAATCCGATCCCACATTCATCAAAAGGATCATTACTGGAGACGAGACGTGGGTTTATAGTATGACTACGACACGCAATCCAGACATCAGGCAAGTGAATGGCGTTCACCAAATGAGCCGAGACCAAAAGAACCACGTCGTTTTCAGTCAAAAAAGAAGGCAATGCTGACGGTTTTCATGGATTACAACGGTGTAGTACATCATGAATTTTTGCCAGAAGGCCAGACAGTAAACAAAGAGTATTATTTGGGCGTTATGAGACGTTTGCGTGAAGCAATTCGCCGAAAGAGACCAGAAATTGTCGCACAGTGCGTCGAGACCGTCGCACAGTGCTATCATTATTCGTAATTTTTTGACGAAAAATGCAACAAATACCATCCAACAGCCACCGAATTCACCTGATTTGGCTCCCTGTGACTTCTTTCTGTTCAATCGAGTTAAAAAACCATTACGGGGAACGCGTTTTAGCAGCCGAGAGGAAGTAATGGAAAAATCGCAGGAAGCACTGATGAACATACCGAAAACCGAATATAAAAAATGTTTCGAGGATTGGATGAAGCGCTGGCATAAGTGTGTTGCAGTCGATCGGGATTACTTTGAAGGGGACAATATAGATTTAGATGAATAAACTTGTATTTTTAATTTTCTGAATAAATTCCGGGAACGTTTTGATCAAGGTAGTATGTTTTGGTCCTACGTCAGGGAAGTGCAGGGAAAAAAGTCCATCGTTAACTCATTGAATAACGAAAAGGGGGATAAAGTAACGAGTAGTTCAGATAAAGCCAACATATTAAACTCATTCTTCCAGAATGTTTTCAACGTATCCTCACAAAATACACCCGAAAACCTTCCGAAAACATTTCAGCAGTCAATGTAAGCAATCAATATTTCCACCCGCGGAATACAATTACTCATTAAAAACATAGACCCCAACAAATCTCCGGGACCTGATGAGATACCGGCGCGCGTGTATAAAGAACTGTCGGCTGAAATTGTCTCATATTTTGATATAATATTTAAGAAATCATCAGCAAAAGCAAGCGTGCCAAACGGCTGGAAGGTAGCTACAGTCACACCCATATTTAAAAACGGGGACAGGGAGGACCCCAGTAATTATAGACCAATATCGCTCACTTCCATTTCCTGTAAGATTCTTGAACACATCATTGTTCGTTCCATGATGAGGCACCTCATAACCAGGATTCATTAATTAATAACCAACACGGCTTCCGTAAGGGTAGATCCTGCAATACTCAACTCGCACTTTTTGTACATGATGTATTGATCTCCGGTGAAAGTAATATTCCAGTTGATGCGATATTCCTAGATTTTAAGAAAGCTTTCGATAAAGTCCCTCATTGCAAATTACTGGCAAAATGGAAACCTATGGAACACAGGAAAGTATTATTAACTGGATTAAACAATTTTTAAGTGATCGTGTCCAAACAGTCGTCCTGGGCTCTTTTCCGATGACGTCAAGGATATAATACGAACACCAACGTATTACGGTCGAAGAGATCACGAATATAAGACTAGAGAGATAGACTGCAAGACTGACAGGTTTAAAATGTCATTTTTTCCAAGAACGATAAGGAACCTGAATGCTTGTAGCCGAAATTCCCCAGGAGTTAGTTCATTACAATAAGTATTAACGTACAGGTTAGGGACTGCGCGAGAATTTGTATTAATTAATACATATATATTCCAACCTTCTTCCTAAATGCCCTTCTGTTACCTTCAAACGGCCCGCCAACCTATCAGATCTCCTCAAATCCACCAAGCCTCTTTCCAAATCCCCTCCCACCCCCAGTATCACATCCACTCCGTGCTTGCGAGCAAGATGCAAAACTTGTTCTATTTTCACCACTCCACCCCTCTCCATCCCACCTTTTAACTCTCTCCCGCCCTTCCCCCACTCCTCATGCACATCTCAGAATGTAATCAATCTTCTGACTTGCAAACTCCGCCCGGCATTTTATATAGGCCAGTGCTCTACACCCCTGAATCTCAGGGTGAACAATCATCGCCCCTCATGTAATCCCTCTTCCCCGTCCGCCGGTCTTCCCATCCCAAAACACGCCTCCCACCACAACACCCCCTTCAACCACCGTTACAATGTTTCCGTGCTAGCATTCCTTCCCCCATCCGATAACCCTATAAAATTAAAAACAATAGAATTGGCATTTATACAGCTGTGTAAAGCCTATCAACATCCGGGTCTCAATGTCGTTCACTAAATGGGGGGGTGGGGCTGGGGTGGATGGAGGTGGATTTGTTTCTTGCGAGGTGGTGGGACAATTTATTCATCCGCATATATTTTGTCATCCTTGTCCTGGGTTTTGACTTGTCGAGCCCTTATGATGACTTTATGAGTTGACGCCTTGATCATGGGTGTTGTGGGATCTGTGGATGAATTGTTAGTTTTCTGTGTCGCTTGTTACTATTTCCGCATCCTCCTTATTCCATCTCCGCTCCCCTCTGGCCTCCCTTTCCCCCTCCATAACCTCCTCCTTCACCCCTCTCCCACCACCTGTTTTCCGCTCCGCTTTCTCCCCCTCCATATACCCCTCCTTCACCCCTCCCCCACTACCTATTTTTCCCCTCTCCCTCGTCCTCTACTCTCTCTGCACCACGTACCCTTTTCCTCAGTCATATCTTATCTTTCGAAGGAGACGGAACTCGAGTCCGTCGAAATTATCAAGATATTATTGTGAGTTTTCTTTTTATGTGTGCTCGTACTATCTAAGTTATATATATATATATATATATATATATATATATATATATATATATATATATATATATATATATATATAAACACAGTAATCAACCCGAAGGTCGGTTTAGTAGGTGATGGTAGAGCTCACCCATGTACCAAGCCCTATACGGCGTGTGAATATTCACACATAAGGGTAGGGGGGCCAGTTCCTTTTCCTGATATATATATATATATATATATATATATATATATATATATATATATATATATATATATATATATATATATATATTCAAATACGAAGTCCCGTCATACGGCGCACAAATATTCATTCAAACATAGAAATAGGTATAAGGAAAGGGGATAGGAAAACACATAAAAGGCGAACACAGGACATGTGGGGAAGGCGGTTTATATATATATATATATATATATATATATATATATATATATATATATATATATATATATATATATATATAGCGAGGATGGCGCCATCGTACGCCAATCTCTTCATTGGCCACCTTGAAGAGAATTTCCTTTCACAGTAACCCTTTCAACCTCTTTTCTGGGTACGCTACATTGACGACATTTTTATGCTCTGGACACACGGCTCTGATTCTCTTGACAATTTCTTATCGGCCTTAAATTCTTCTTTCACTGTTAAATTCACTTCGTCCATTTCAGACCTCACCATCACCTTTCTTGACATAGACATCTCAATTCACAATAACAAATTCACCACTTCAGTACACATCAAAGCCACTAATCATCAACAATATTTACACTATACTAGTAGTCATCCTTCTCATACAAAACGCTCAATTCCCAACTCTCTCTCTATCCGCGGACATCGGATTTGCAACAATACAGCTACCCTCAACAAATACCTCCACAATCTACACCATGCACTCCACAAACGCGGTTACCCGGAAAAGCTCCTACAGGAAAAAATCTACCGCTCCACCCGACCACACACACCACAGAATAACAACCCCACATCTGACGCTGGACTCAACCTTTGCACAACCTATTTCCCCGGATCCCACAGACTGAAAACCATTCTCAAAGAACTTTATCCTTTATTATATGACAATGACGCGACCACATCCTTACTGCCCCAATGCCCCTCCGTCGCTTACAGACGACCAGCCAATCTCAGAAACCTTCTGAGATCCACCAACCCTTTGACACCCCGTCCTGACAAATATCCACACATTTCCCCTACCTGCAATCACCCCCGATGTAAAACATGTCTCCTAATCAGATCTGCTCCCCTCTCCCCACATCCCCTCATTGTCGCTTCACCCCGTTCCCACGCTAATTGCCTCTCAAAAAATATTATATATCTTTTGTCGTGCAAACAATGCCCCTCATTCTACATAGGCGAATGCATTACCCCCTTACCCATCCGAATGAACAATCACCGCTACTCACGTAATTCTGCTTCACTCTCTTCTCTTCCTATCCCTTTACACGCAAGTTCACACAACCTATCATTTGAGGAATGCTTTTCCCTAAGAGTTCTAGAATCCCTACCCGATTCAGCCACCAACATAGAGGTGAGAACTCGCGAATCCGCATACATCCTATATTTCCGATCCTTTAAAATTCCCACCCTTAACCGCCATCTTTAATTTCTTTCCCAACAGTCCCTAAACCTTCCGCCCCCCCTCCCCTCCCCAGGCACACTTCCTTCAAAACCTCTCAGTCTGACCTGAAGAAGGCCTCGGAGTAGGCCGAAAGCTTAAATCATCTACAGTGTGAGTGTCCTTTTACGTGTTATCTGTTTTATTCTGTGTTCTATTGTGCCGTCCAAAAGTTATATTGCTCTTTAGCTCTAAGCTTTGTAAAGAGATGAAAATCTGAAGGGGCCAAGTCCGGGCTATACGGTGGATGGTCGAAAGTTTCCCATTTGAATTGCTGCAAAAGTTTTTGTGTTATCCCAGCTGCATGAGGCCTGGCATTGTCATGAACGAGAACGACACCAGTAGACAATAGACCTCGCCGCCGATTTTGTATTGCCCGCCGTAATTTCTTTAATGTTTCACAATACGCATTGGCATTAATAGTGTCTCCACGGGCCATAAAATCAATAAGCAATACACCTCGTCGATCCCAGAAAATGGTTGCCATGAGTTTCCTGGTGGACAGAACTGTCTTGAATTTTTTTGGTTTGTTTGGTGAATGAGCATGATGCCACTCCATTGACTGTCGTTTACTCTCAGGTGATGCATAACAAACCCATGTTTCGTCACCAGTAATTATGCGAGTCAAGAAAGAGTCTCCTTCATCAGAATAACGTCCCAAAAACGTCAGTGCTGCAGCCATACGCTTGGTTTTGTGCTCATCTGTAAGCATGCGAGGGACCCATCTTGCACAAATTTTTGCATAATGCAGATGGTGTTTAACAATTTCATGAACAATTGTTCGAGAAACATTGGGAAAATTCTCACAGATGTCATCAATTGTGACGCGCCGATCGTTCCTCACGAATTCGTCAACTGAGCTCACCAGTTGGTCTGTAATGACAGACGGTCTCCCCGAACGCTCATCGTCGTGTGTGTTCCCCCTCCCCATGTTGAAGTTGCGACACTACCGCCGAACAGACGACTCGTCCATTGCATTGTCTCCATACACCTCCTTTAATTGGCGATGAATATCACATGGGCGAACGTTTCTTGCATTGAGGAATTTAATCACTGCCCTCACTTCACAACTGGCGGCGTTCTCAATTTTTTTAAACATTGTAAACAATCACAGAAACAACACAGGCAATGCTAGCGTCACGCAACTTGGCTCAGAGAAGGCAGACAAGCCACTGAAGCTATCTGACCTCGTCCAGCGGCTACTCGCGTCGTCAGCACTTCATGCGGCACGAACGGGTACTACTTTCCGGATGACCCTCGTCTAATATTTAAGAAATCATTAGCAGAAGAAAGCGTGCCAAACGGCTGGAAGGTAGCTTCAGTAACACCCATATTTAAAAACGGGGACAGGGAGGACCCCAGTAATTATAGACCAATATCGCTCACTTCCATTTCCTGTAAGATTCTTGAACACATCATTGTTAGTTCCATGATGAGGCACCTCATAACCAGGATTCATTAATTAATAACCAACACGGCTTCCGTAAGGGTAGATCCTATAATACTCAACTCGCACTTTTTGTACATGATGTATTGATCTCCGGTGAAAGTAATATTCCAGTTGATGCGATATTCCTAGATTTTAAGAAAGCTTTCGATAAAGTCCCTCATTGCAAATTACTGGCGAAATTGGAAACCTATGGAACACAGGAAAGTATTAATAACTGGATTAAACAATTTTTAAGTGATCGTGTCCAAACAGTCGTCCTGGGCTCTTTTCCGATGACGTCAAGGATATAATACGAACACCAGTCATGGTGATCAGTATCTAAGGTGGATTATATATATATATATATATAAATTATATTGTCGAAGTAACACACAAAAGTGTTGAATAAAAAACTTTGGCAGCAACAAAAAGTATAAGAACACACAAGATGCGTTTCTCTGCCAATAACATCCCAACTACTTTCTCTGTAATCACTCGGGGCGTATTTGACTAAAGTTGATAGTTAGTAGTCAACTTGTTTAGACGGAGTAAGGCTACTTGAGTATTCGGGAGATTATACGATACATCGACGATCTCGTATGACTATATTTCTTTGGTAGAAATTTATTTGTGCGTATACTAGAAGGACCCACATTATTACCGATTTTAACGAATTTTTATGCCTTTGTTACTTTATCTGGCCAAACAGTTTACTCTTTCCTAGATGAATTTGCTTTTTTTATATAATTCACTATTTTTATAACATTAACATCTGATGATTTCTTACCGTAAAGAAAATCAAGAAACATTTATGCACACATTTGCTTGCCGAAAGAAAAAGCGCTGCTTTTAAAAGTTCTAATTTAATTAGATTTTTATGACAAAATTATCATATATTGCTTACTTCTCACTTTCGAGTATGTTCCACCACCTGACTCAGAATTCGGTGGGTAAAGCACCTCGTCATTTCTCACGTAGCATTAGCGCGCTCTAAAATTATGTTTTCAGAATTACTTTAGCCCTCTCATGTTGTTGTATTTCTTTCCGGTAAATAAATCTCAATGACTTTTAGAGAATATCGTGAAACATGGATAGATATTGTCACTTATCAGGGTGGAGTGACGGAAGGCGAAGTAACATTGAACGGAAAGGGCGGGGAATGTTTCAATATTGCCCCGAAACGTTCATCAACATACTATTAATTCATCTTCTCTTCAAGTCGAGCATTGGCATAGTTATAATAGGATGGAAGTTATTGAAGAGCTTCATGGAGGACGTTTGACAGGGCGCGATTGCACGACCAAGTTCTGGACCCAAAAAGCCCAGAAGAAGGGGAGATCTCTCGCCACCTTGCTATCCGTCCCTGCGCTGAGGGAAATCATTGGAAGATTTCATTAACGAGCGTTCTCAAGGGCTTCTCTGGTATCTCCAGAAGATTACATTTTTCGCCAGTGTGTCTACATTTTTTCTGCTATGGTGGCGATACACTTACACGATTTGTTCGGAATGTAGAATTATTAATTCTTGTCCAACCTTTGATAAAAGTGTTTAAAAAACGAAACGTTCCAGTTTTTTCTGAAACTTTCGTCTCGACGCTTCTCTGACCCAATACCTGACCCTACTGGGTGGGCGTTGAAGAATTATAGGTGGGAATATGGAGAAGGAAAGTGTGTGTAGGCTATGGAGAAGGGGGAAGCCGAGTCCGTAGGGGGGGGGGGAGAGGTATGGCCGTATCTAGGACGGACGGAGGTGTCATGAGGCAGTCGGCCAGCCAGAGGACGTGAAACGAGAATGTGCCATTGGAGGGAACAGTTTTACGGGAGGTCGTTGGCATCGGCAGTAGATTTTTTCTGCCGTCCCTCCCTCCCCAACCACATATCCTCTATATCCCGGGCAAATTGCTGCGTGGGATCGCGATGGCGTTTCCTTTATGTAGACTGTCGGGGGAGCAGACTCTTTTACAGAGCAGCGGAGAACTTTTGTGTAGGCGTCAAAACAGGAGTGTGTAAGAGCTACTCACTTTCTCGAAGATTTATTCCCACGACCCGTGTTGGCAGCGATACGATGGAAGATGAAAAGGGATGACGAGAAATAAGCTGGAAAAATCCACAAGGAGAGAGTTTTTTCTGCACAAATCCTCTTTAGCTTGGGACGCTGCGGACAAAATGAGTGGGTGGGAAAATTGTGGGAGATCTTTTCCACAACTTTTCTCATCTTGGCGGTTTTTTTGTGACCTGCGCAATTTGTTTGAGTTAACTGTTTTCATATAAGTGAAAATTTGAATGAAAGTGATTCTCGTTTCCCCTGCTCCACAATCTGAGAGAGTTTCCTTTGAGAAATTTGAATTTTTTGGAATTTGGAAGAATACCAATTCAAAAAACAGCATTTTCGTGTGTAGGAGGAAGCGAATGCGGGAAGATAGGGAACTGGGGCGGCGAGTCCGGACGGGTTGCTGGCTCTCGAAAAAGGTCGCGAATATCTTATCTGCGATCAAGCTTTACTACTTGTGATTTCTGAGCCAATTTTGGCTTACACAATAAAGAAGGATTCTCCGCTTCGTGACAGTGAACTTTCCACCCCAGTTCCGAATAGACTAGCAAAAACTGAAGATTTTTCAGATCCTGGGGTTTTGAAAATAACCTATTTATGAGTGAAAAAATATTTTCAAAAACTTAAATGACGTTTAACTAACAAATTAGGATTGCCAAATATGAATGTTGCTACCCTAGTGGCAACTTAAGACAATATTAATGTAAATTACAAAACAGTCTAAACTTAATCAAGGAAATCTTGGGTATATATACTCAATATATATTGAACGTATTTCGAAAATGTTGCTAATTTCCATGAAATCGCGCAATATCTCCCCTTATGCTTCCGGACGAAATTTATAATTGTTAAAAATAGATTCTAATTTTTTTCTGACTTATGAAATCATAATTCAAAAAAAACCCACTTTTAATGCTTCGGAAAAAAATTAAAGCTTTTAAATGGATTTCAGTCATAGCAATAAATCTGATCTGCTCGATTCCACATCCCCACCTCTGATGTGTTCATCTTAATATGTGTTCTTATACCTTTTCCTTATATGAGTAGTAATACTTTGTAATCACGATGAGTGTGTGTGAATTCCATATAAAAAATTAAAATTTATTAGACGCAATGTCGGCAGAAGTGACTCCAAGGTCAAGGAACGTTGTTATCACGCTCTTGTAATGTCCCATTTAGAATATGCATGTAGCGTATGGGATCCGAGTGAAAAAGGCCCTCATTCGGGAAATTGAGAAAGTCCAACGCCAGGAAGCGTTGGAAAATGAAAAATGAAAAGGGTCACTGAAATTCGTATGGAGTTGGAATGGGAATCATTGGATGAAAGACAACTCAATGCTAGGTTGAACTTGAATACATTCAGATCCGCACATTTCAGCACCGAGGTCTCGCAAATTATTCGTACTCCAACATACATTGGTCGCTTGGATCATGTACACAAAATTCGGGAAATAGATGCCAGAACTAGCACACTCAGGGACTCCTTCTTCCCACGGACTATACGGGATAACAACTATCGAATTGTCAAATACATTAAACATTGAACCAAACAAATCGGGTCCCAAAAACATACCAGCCAGGGTGATAAAATACTTAGCTCCTAACATCGCCCCGTACCTCGAATTTATATTTAACAACTCACTCACAGAGTGCTAAGTCCCTAGGAATTGGAAAACCGCGTAAATAGTGCCTATTTTTAAAAGTGGTGACAGGGAGGACCCCAGCAATTACAGACCCATTTCTCTCACTTCTATATGTTGCTAAATTTAGAGCACGTAATTGTCAGTTCCATAATGACGCATCTTGATAACATTAACTTTTTAAGTGACAATCAACACGGATTCAGAAAAACTCGCTCATGCGAGACTCAATTAGGATTATTCACACATGACTTACTTTTATCGGGTGAAAGTGGTAGGCAAGTGGATGCGATCTTTTTAGATTTTCAAAAGGCATTTGATAAGGTTCTACATGGTAAACTCATCCATAAATTAAAGGGCGCAGGTATACACAAGGGGGCAATAAATTGGGGCGAAGACTTCCTTTCAGAGCGGGAACAGAGGGTAGTCCTTGACGGTGCTAGTTGCGACAGCGTACGAGTCACCTCGGGGTACCTCAGGGAAGTGTTATCGGGCCGTTAGTATTCTTGATTTTTGTTAACGATTTGAACCGCGAAGTGAAAAGTAACAAGGATGTTCGCGGATGACACAGTGATACATCGGGAGATATCTGGGGATGAGGATCATTTAATTTAGTACGTGATTTAAATAGCATTAATGAATGGTGTTCAAATTGGGGATTGCCTTTAAATCTTACTAAATGTTCGGTGGTAAATTTCTTTAAATGATCCACGGGATTCGTTTACAAATTAGCTGGAGTTGACCTTGAAGTAGTTGATACGGTGAAATGCCTTGGTGTTATATTCACTAAAGACAACTTGGGGGACCCACTCGCAATATATGTAAGCATGTTGCATGATTGGTGTTTTGTCGCCCCCTTTCCACGCGGGTTTTGGTGGCTCGCGGGATACCAGGTGCATGAGGTAGAAGAGGGAATACATTTAAAATGGCTGATGAACCACCACCCCCTGCCCCACGTCCTTACGACGGCTTGCGGGGCATTATGTTCATGTAAAGTCTTCGGGAAAGCATAAAAAAAATTAGGATTTATTAGACGCATTGTCGGCAAAGTGACTCCAAGGTCAAGGAACGTTGTTATCACGCTCTTGTAAGAAAATTTATAAAAATAACTGCTATAATATTAAAGGAATTGGCGGAAGACATTGCCCCGTTTTTAGAAATTGTTTTCCTAAAATCGATAGAAGTTCCTCAGCTCAGAAGTGGCTCAGTTCCTCGTGACTAGAAGCTAGCCCATATAACTCCCATTTACTATATAAAGGCAGGGATAGGGATTAACTAACCAATTACCGACCCATTTCTTTGGCATCCATCTCTTGTCAAATATTAGAGCACATTATTGCCCGTAACATAATGAGGTTTCTTGATAGTAGGAAAATACTGAGCCACAACCAGCACGGATTTAGGAAGAGCAGATCTTGCGCAACACAATTAGGTATTTTCATTCACGATATACTTAGATTGGGAGAAATAACATACAAGTCGACGCAGTATTCTGGATTTAAAAAAAGCCTTTGGTAAAGTCCCACTAAATAAATTGTTACACAAACTTAAATGCTGTGGAATCAATGAGAAAAGTATTAATTGGAATAGAGACTTCTTGTCAAATCGCAAACAAATAGTAGTCATCGATGGGTTGTGCTCAAAGGAAAGATATAGAACATCGGGCGTCCCCCAGGGAAGTGTGATAGGGCGTCTTCTATTCTTAATATGCATTAATGAATAAAACAGTTTCTGGCGTAACTTGGTGGATTCCTAATACTGACGTTTTTATAAATCAAACCACTTTAATTTTCCACATTAAGTTTTTTTTTCTCACGACCCAGGTTTCGTTATAGCATGACATAATCCGGTGATGATAAGAAGTTTATGTGGGAAATGTGAGAATAAAAAGTTTATGTGGATAAGCAAAGTTGTTTGATTTATAAAAACGTCAATACATTAATGACTTAAGCGCACACGTTAGTAGTAATCTCAGGTTATTTGTCGATGACACGGTGGTATGCAGGGAAATAAGGAGCCAACTAGATCGCGAGCTACTCTCTAAAGACCTAGACACAATTTCGGATTGGTGCATGAAATGGGGATTAATACTTAATATAGACAAATGCGCAGTTTTGAAATTTTGGAACAAAGGAAGTGGCGAACAGGACAAAAACTACGAAATAGAGGGTTCAGTACTAACTACGGCCAAACAAGTAAAATATTTGGGGATAGTTCTAACACCGCGCCTTTCCTGGGAAGCACATATCAGGACAAAATGCGGATCCGCGATAAAGAAACTGGGCTTCATTAAACGGGTGGTGGGGAAATGTAATGAGAAAGTTAAAGAGAGGTGTTATTTTGCTCTAGTTAGGCCACATTTGGCATATGCCGCAAGTATTTGGAATCCTTGAAGAAAATCTGGCAAAAAGAATTAGTTACGGTCCAGAGAAAATCCGCCAGATTCGTGAAAAATATATGTGACATTAACACAAATGTAACAGGTCTCTTAGGGGATTTAGGCTGGGAGCCCCTTGAAAGACGAAGAAAACAAAGCGAGACTTTGACTGTTACATCTACATCTATATAAATACCCTGCAAGCCACCAAAAAAGGTGTGTGGCAGGGGATGTAGCACCATGAGGGAAGGGTAAAGGATGAGGGGGTTGGGGTTATCAAATAGGTGAGGAAAGGTGGGGGGAACCTGTAAGAAAAAAAATATATTACATGCATACATGCATATACACAAATATATATTTCTATACACATACATGCATATATGTACATACACAAACATATGTATACATACACATCCTCGCGCAGTCCCTAACCTGTACGTTAATACTTATTGTAATGAAGTAACTCCTGGGGAATTTCGACTACAAACATTCTGGTCCCTTATCGTTCTTGGAAAAAATGACATTTTAAACCTGTCAGTCTTGCAGTCTATCTCTCTAATCTCATATTCGTGATCCCTTCGACCGTAATACGTTGAGGTTCGTATTATATCCTTGATGTCATCGGAAAAGGGCCCATCTTTAAATGTTTTTAATAAGTTTAATCTATATTGTAAACGCAGCTGTGTAAGAGAATCCCATCCTAAATTGTCTAGCAAAGTGGATACGCTGCTGCGTTGGTCATAACAATGTTTGACAAATCTAGCCCCCCTCCGCTGAACTCGATCTAATTGCGAAATCAAATTTATCTTGTAGAAAGATTCAGAACCAGCGAGTTTAACGATGACGCTAAAGGAATTATAATGGCCCCACACTTCTTACGTAGATCAGACCGCAAAGATAAAATAAGGGAGAGAGATTCCAATACTCATTCTTCCCCAGAACCATCAGAAATCATAATAGTAAGAAACCGAAGTCCATATAGAAATATTAAAAACATATAAGTTGCAAGCCAGAACAAAATTAAAAATTCAAAGATTGTGCATGTGTATGTCTGTTGGTAGTTTTCGTGTCTGCATGTGTGTGGGGTGAAAGGGTTCTTGAATGAATGCTTACCATGCTTGGTTTGTGGACTACAATTTTGTGGCTTCTGCATGTGGTTTGTTTTTCTTTCTAAATTACGGGTGGTGCCCTAACACGCCCTTGTGGCGGCTTGCGGGGTATTGAGTAGATGTAGATGTATGCTTTCAGGAAGATAGGTAAAATAAAATATAAACGTCTACCGCAAAAACCTTATTTAATAGAATATATTTTCTTGAAAGAATTTTTTTTAATTATTCCATTTTCGGAGAATTCAGATCTGCTACGCAAGGCTTAAACTGAATGACAGAAAATGGGCAAAATACGAATGTCCACCTGAAGTTGTCCGCGTCCTGTCCTCTCTTGTTGTAAATGATTCGCAATTCGCGCCTGATGCCGATACTTGAATAATTATTTTTGACTCTGGATTCCTCTTTGCAATTCTCCTCTTTTTTTAACCCCCCCATGAAGTGTTTTCATGCATGTTCTAAACTTTTCCGATTATTTTATGTGTGCTTTATGTCCAAAATTGTCCAATTTCCCCACTTACACCAGGAACTCGCGTCGGGGCTATCGCAAGGTGAGCTCAACTATTGAACTCCAGGCTGCTTACTTATGTCAGTTGACCATTATTGTGTGTCTCAATTAATGCCATGAAATTAATTTGATAATTGATCACCTATATAATAGTTTTCAGTTTTCCAATGTTTCGATTCTTAATGTAATTTTATTTGTCAATACATACTTTTAAGCAAGTTGTTTATGCATATCTGATTTTCATTCTAATTTTGTATTATTTCATCTGAGGAGAGATTCCTACCTACAATATGTTTAGTGCATCTTGAGGAAGCGTTCTCACAATACCGTTTGTATTGTGAGAGAAACTCACTCGATCTACGATAAATACTACCTTGATCAAGAAGTTCCCGGAATAACCACCGTTTGGCGTTCCCATCGTTCCGATTTGAGTTCTGTTTTTTTGTTAAATTGGTACACCTGTTGTTGATATTCCCTTTAAATCTTAATGTATTTTTAATTTTCTGAATAAATTCCGGGAACTCTTTGATCAAGGTAGTATAAATGGGTAAATTACTCATAATTTAATTTTATTAGATTTTGGTGTTGTCTCTCAAAACTTTTTTTGCAGTTCCAATTGCTTTTTCGTGGTTTTACAAATAACTCCATTGTAATTAAAACATATTTTCAATAAAATCCGTTTCTCCAAATATGTTGAGTTTTATGAATTGGGAGTGAAAATTTTCCCCTCATCACCGAATATAAGCTTGCGTGAAAATCCATAGTACCATAGGATAAACATACAGGAAATAGGGCAACAGTGAGCGTCACCGCATGGTGTGTGCACAAATGCAGGATTTGAAAGTGTAAAAATCATTCACCTAGACAGGTATTGTTGGATTGGATTTGTTGGGGGAATAGTTGAAAACCCCACTAGAGGGAGAATAGGTGCCAATATTTTATAAATACTTCAGCACTAACTCCAACTTCTCCGTAGGGCGTATTTTTGTGATTGTGAATTCGTAATGTCTCCTAAACTACATGATTTCAGACTCGGAAAGAGAGAGGGGAAGCCCTCACTCTCAAAATCACTGAGAGAGGGAAGTTTGCTGCCGAAATTATATTGTAAATATTTTTATTTAGCGTATGGAAATGCAAGCTATTTTTTCAACCATGGGCGAAAAATACCTAAGCTGATAATCCGGATATGTATACGTATTAGTAGGATTTAGTGATTTAAAGTTTATGAATTTTTTATTTTGACGGTCGCTTTACGTTTATTTATACTTATTGAATTTGTGTTTATATGTGTGCACATACAAATGTGATCTTCGCGTTGTTTTCCACTAGTAACTTTTTACTCTCAAATCTTTGTTCAATTTGGTATCCTTTTTTAATCAAATAGAGTCCAAAGATCCCCAAAGATTACTGAGAGAAGAGGGAGCAAGACAGCGTGTGACGGAGAAGAGAGCAATAGGTAGCAGGCAGTGTGTAGCAGGAGGACTTTCAATTATAAACACGAGGTACAAAACAGTACACCGTTAAAATGCGTGCAACTTGCCTGAGTGAAGGTGGTTTCAGGCTGGCACTCCAATGGTAATAATGTCGGCATGGAATTCACGCACGATTAGTATGTGTGATCTCTATTCTCCGCATTATTGGACGACTAATCTCGTTCCTTATTCGTGACCCAGTACGAAGAAGGAAGTATATGAAATAAACTCTCTTAAGGCGCAATTGCCGGATAGAGTTTCGTCTGGTGGGCGTTATTCAACTGAAGGAAGTGCTGAAGTTAGTGTTTTTCATTCCTTGGCGAGGATTAAATTTAGGAAGTAAACTATGACAATTTTCCGTCAACAAAACCTATGAGGTCACAGGGGAAAACTGCTGTTGACTATTAGCGATGGCATTGGCTGTTTGAAATGCGTTTCACGTCAAGGGGTCATTGCATATTCCTTACATACGTTTTAAACAATGGATTCTCTGTAGCAGCAGCCTGAGATTAGCTTATTTTTTTAATATTCACAAAAGTATTGTTATCTTCCTTCTACAACTTCACCTACACTAGGAAAGAATATAAATTCGAAGGAGGGGCAAAGAAAGTTGCCTTACCGCGCAGGGAGGATTGGGGAACCCAGACAAGTGAATAAGCAGGGAAAGAAAGGATTCCTTAAATGGCGCTGGAGAGCTGCAGACTAGGGGTTACAGGCAGAGCGCACGGTCTGTGGGAGGGGGGCGGATAAGAACTGTGGGGGGGTAGGTCTATAGGGAATGAAGATGGGGGAGAAAGTCCACCTTCCCGATAAGGCTTCAGGGAGGTGCCCTGTCTCCCACGTCTTGCCCGCAGTCTCCAAACAAGCGCTGACCCCTTTCACCCTTTCTTTTCCCAGTTCTTCTTCACCCCCTACCAGACTGTCTTCGGAGTCCACTTCCTCATGCTGTTTTTCTTTTTGTTTGCCTACTTTTTACTACCAATTAGCGAAATATTTTTCATTTGCAGAATTTTGTTCCTACGTAAAAATTGGATTTGTTGGTGTACATGTAATGATTAGAAATTAGAAAAGGCGTATATAAGGTATCAATTAATTAGTATCATCTTAATTTATTGATCGTGTATTTAGCGGTATCCATATTTGGTTTGGTATATAAATTAAACGTTCGAAGCGGTGGATTAAAAATTATTTTTTTTGATTTGTTCAATGCAATACGTGAACTATGACGATGACGTAATATTATTTATTCTTAGGTAATCTATCGATTAGGCTAGATTTTGGATGGACACAACTACCAAATAAATATCTCCTAACAAATTACAATGCAGCATCCTACTCTACATCAGGTCCCTCTTCATCTCTGTGTACTTCCTTCCTCCCTTCATTCCGTCCAACATCCCTAACCTGTTCCTCCCCTTATATATATATATATATATATATATATATATATATATAACTATTGATTGGACTGATTGATTGATGGAAATATTGATTGCTTCCATTGACTGCTGAAATGTTTTCGGAAGGTTTTCGGGTGTATTTTGTGAGGATATGTTGAAAACATTCTGGAAGAATGAGTTTAATATGTTGGCTTTATCTAAACTACTCGTTACTTTATCCCCCTTTTCGTTATTCAATGAGTTAACGATGGACTATTTTCCCTGCACTTCCCTGACGTAGGACCAAAACATACTACCTTGATCAAAACGTTCCCGGAATTTATTCAGAAAATTAAAAATACAAGTTTATTCATCTAAATCTACATTGTCCCCTTCAAAGTAATCCCCATCGACTGCAACACACTTATGCCAGCGCTTGATCCAATCCTCGAAACATTTTTTATATTCGGTTTTCGGTATGTCCATCAGTGCTTCCTGCGATTTTTCCATTACTTCCTCTCGGCTGCTAAAACGCGTTCCCCGTAATGGTTTTTTAACTCGATTGAACAGAAAGAAGTCACAGGGAGCCAAATCAGGTGAATTCGGTGGCTGTTGGATGGTATTTGTTGCATTTTTCGTCAAAAAATTACGAATACTGTGCGACGGTCTCGACGCACTGTGCGACGATTTCTGGTCTCTTTCGGCGAATTGCTTCACGCAAACGTCTCATAACGCCCAAATAATACTCTTTGTTTACTGTCTGGCCTTCTGGCAAAAATTCATGATGTACTACACCGTTGTAATCCATGAAAACCGTCAGCATTGCCTTCTTTTTTGACTGAAAACGACGTGGTTTTTTTGGTCTCGGCTCATTTGGTGAACGCCATTCACTTGCCTGATGTCTGGCTTGCGTGTCGTACTCATAAACCCACGTCTCGTCTCCAGTAATGATCCTTTTGATGAATGTGGGATCGGATTCAGCCTCGCAAATCATGTCTTTTGCGACGTCAACACGGTCTCTTTTTTGCATGAAATTGAGGTCTTTTGGCACCAACTTTGCTGCTACACGACGGAAACCCAAATCATTAACCACAATGTCTTGGGCGGATCCATAGGCAATGTTCAAGTCCTCCGCTATTTCTCTGATGGTTAATTTGCGGTTATTGACCACCATTTATTTTACTTTATCAATTTTTTCACCGACTTTCGATGTCGATGGTCTGCCACTGCGTTCATCATCTTCGATTGACTCACGACCACTTCTGAACCGCTCGTGCCACTGGTAAACGACCGTTTTTTTTAGAGAATCGTTGCCGAAACACTTTTCCAACATTTCCAACGTCCGTGCGCCACTAAATCCGTTTTTTACGCAAAATTTAATACAAGTTCGTTGTTGCAAATTTAAATCCATTTCTGCAATTGTAAAAATTCGCCAACACACACAGAGATAGATGTACTCTTGGATACGTAACTTTTGCAAATGTCAAGTTATGACACTAAGATTTAAAAGGAATATCAACAACAGATGTACCAATTTAACAAAAAAAACAGAACTCAAATCGGAACGATGGGAGCGCCACACGGTGGTTATTCCGGGAACTTTTTGTTCAAGTTAGTATTCATCCAATGCATTTTGAGAAGCGGAGGTATGGAGACGTATTCTAGTGCCATGCCAACACAATTTAAACGCCGTGTTGTCATCGAAATTTGCTTTGACTCATCGTCCGAGGTGTAATGATTACCGTTGAGGTGTCTCTTGAGTTGAGGAAAAAATAAAAATCGCAAGGCGCAAGATCGGGTGGGAGTAAGGAGTGTTTTGTTTATTCTCGTCTGTGAGACGGCGTGGAAACCATCGTGCACAGATTTTACTGTATCCCAATTGTTCAATAATGAAGCCGACATGTTCCTTGAATATTCCAATTTGGTTCCCGATACGCTTTTGAATGATTCGCTGGTAAATGAATCAAATCTTCGACGAGTTTGACATGTTTTTCATCTGTGGCAGTGATCGGACGTCCGCTTCCTGTTCCATCAATAATTATGGCTTTTCCAGGCTCGCAACCACGAAATATTACTACTCGTCGATTTACAGTAGACCTATCAACAGCATCGTCACCATAAACAGCCTTTAAACGACGATGAATCTCAGTAGGAGTCACTTTTTCAGCAGTTAAAAATTCGATAACCGCACCCTGTTTGACTCGCTTTGACATAACACTAGAACACGTCTCCGTTCTTCCGCTTCTCAAAATACGCTGGATGAATGTAAAGACCTCAAACCTAAGCATGTGTGTTGAGGGGGAATGTTACTCCACATGCCACCAGGATTGCTTCTGAGGGTCATTTTGTTTGTGATCAACAATTATGGGTGCATTAGTTTTCAGCCTACCCTCGTAGTTGTAGTTTGTTGGTGAGAAGACCGACAGCTAAAATTATTTGAGCCATTAGGGATGGGTGGTAAAGGAAGAGAAACCCGGCGTCGGCAATAGCCTACTCTTGTCGAAAGGCGCCAAGGGGTCCGCAGTTTAACGTCCCATCCGACGGACGTCGTATTCATTCAAAGTGCTCTCCACAAAGGGCTACAAGTAGGGATCGGGATACCACTGAAAAATATTTGTTGTCTCCAAGATTTGAACCCGGAAAGACTGTACGTTAGCCTGCGCTCCATCCCGATCCCCGCCTACCCTCGCAAATGGAGTTCATTTACATTTATTAATAAACGCCAACTTAATATTCACCGGCAAATTTCAATGATTATAAAAAATATAATATGATATTTAAACTTCACTGACATTGAAAAAATTAAAATTTTGGTTTAGGGTCACAATAAAATTTCGCAAGAAATATTTTTTAATGATTATGAATAACTCAGATGTATAGTATTAATACGGTTTTAGATTAGGAGAAAATAATTCATTGATGATTATCATGTATAGTGATTTAAGCTCATGTAATTTAATTATAATCTTGTACTCCTATTGCATATTATTAAAAAGAGATAATTTTTAGTTATTGCAAATGCGAACCTCGGCGTCATATATATTTGGCGCTACCGTAACTATCAATCATTTTAAACACGAATTTCTGTCAATAGAATTTTGTCACCGATCATAGATTAAAGATATTTTATTTTACACTTATTTGAATATTTTCTGAAATTCAAATACATTAATTTAACAGCCGTTAATAAAACATACATAAGTACACGTATGATGTTAAATAAATATCATAAATAATATAATCCCACAAAAAAATTGCATCCTCATAATATTTCGCAACAATAAAACTCGCTCTGTTTAACCGCAGAGCTCAAATATGAGAATTTCAACAGCCACCTATCGTCCTCATCCTTTGATCTTCAACTGCAGTTATTTAGAGATAAACTCATACTAAGAAAAAAGTAAAAAGGAATTATTATATCTGCAAGACTATGATTTATCTCTACAGAATCATATATATAAGCACATATACACACCGATATTTAAATTAAAAGGTATTGGAAAGAGCATAAGAGTACCACAGCAGCAAAGATTCTTTCCATTTACTATGTAAAGCTAACAATTAAGAGAAATGTATTGCAAAGTGAAGCAGTGGTATTAAAGTGATGCACACGACACTTGTATGTAGATCAAATGGCATAAAAAATATGAGAATGAATAAAAGATAAATTAATATTAATTTTTATTGTTATTAATGGGAATCAACTAGCATATGTGTGTGTGTGCATATACATATATACTCGTTAGTCCACACCATTATTCTTATTCAGTCTTAGGGGTACGCCACAAAAAATGAGGAAAACTGATGTGAAACATCTGTTTTCCTCATTTTTTGTTAATACTTGATATTAATAGTTGGTATTTTTGGTGCCCTGCAAGACATTGCTAGGGTGAGTGTCAGGGGGTGAATGCACACCAGATTAATTTGAACCCGAATATGATCCTACTGCAGTGGGAAAATGTTACCATGATCCCTTTTTCGCTCGTGTAAAAAATGACAACCTGAATCTTTCTGTCCTACACTTTATCTCTTCAATTAAATGTGTGTTAGTCGATCAATAAATAATTCATGAAAATCTAATGCCAAGGAATTATTAGAAAATTACGTTTTCCGGACAATTTTTTGGTAGAATGAATAGTACACGTAAATAGTTCCAAGAATTTTATTCCGAAAATTAATTGACGATTAAATGCATAAATTAATGATGAATGCTGAAATTAAATGATGATTAAATGACGAAGAAAAGCTCTTGGGAAGGACTTAAATCAATTAGAAATTAGCCTGACAATTTCATTATTTTCTATTAAATATGACGTCGACACCAGAATATTTACCTTAATATTTGAAATACGTTGATATTTGATGGGCACCCGCGCGTTTCATGCCCCACTCCTCTTGCATTTTGAATCCATTTCCAAAAGCAACATGCAAATATGCATTTTTCAGCCGCCACTTCAGATTATTTGATCTATTGATAATTTGAACAGATGTACGCATAAGATAACTTTCTGTCTCGGGATCAGACATTCATCACATATTTTTATCAACCTGAAATTGTTTTGTCAACCGTAATTGAAGGCGATTCAACAAAAACCATGATTTATGTTTTACCATTTTTCGAGGTGTTGATTTTGAATTACACTACGGCATTGAAATTTTACTCCCGTCGGGCTGCTAAGGAAATGTCATGAAGAACATTGAAGTACTTATTTCATGTGGAAGACTGAGAAACATTAGCTGCATATCAGTGATGCCATGGAGAACAATGGTTACGAGACACACAATGTTGCAATGCATGAGAAAGTGCATTTGAGTTCTTTCTGGCACAAGAAGATGACACGTTCTCGCACAACCCTATTCCATTTCAAATGAGGTGGTGCAGTGAAACTTTATTAGGCCAATAAAACTGCCACGAGAAATGAAATGTGGGATTCTATGGTCTATGGGATATATTTCATAAAAATTTATATTATTATACGCGGTCGTGGAAAATGCACGCACCGACTTAAGCGTAGCATATTTTTGCAAAAAATTAAATCATAAATGGATACGACTCAAGCCTACAAATTCTGAGATTTTTTTGCATGAGGGCGATAGTGGGTGTGCACTTAAATAATTCACTTAAGGGAATAATGCCATTCATTTTTCAAAACACCTCCCGATCACCATAAAATTCTGAAGCTTTTATAGCCCAGACGATTAATTTAACTTTAATTAAATGCGTGCTTTTCCTTTCTTCGCCAGCCATGATTTCTCTAGACGCATGAGACGACTGATTAAAATTTGCAGTCAACTCCACATAAATAACGGGGAGCTTTTCGCAAGTATTGCGGTAACCCAATTGAACGACTCGCGTTTCTCATTGCGAAAGTATTACCTTTTCTCTGCCATAAACTAGTTCGAGTAGAAATTCCGATATTCGTCGATACATATTTCTTGGCCCCTCAAGTGGACAAGAAACTTGAACCCTAGCACTCATAATGACATTATGTCATGTCGTAATTCTTTCCGCGGTAGACCGGCTCAAAACGCTTTGCTCAAGTGAATTGAAATGTTTCCTCATGCACATTACACTCGCGTTGTTGAACTCAGGTTTCCGCGGTCAGGTCTTTCGAAGGCATTTAACGTGACTCCCATATTGGGTGTCGAAGGCGGCTGAAGGGCCACAGAGGAAGTGCGTAGGAATGGGTTTTTAGAATGTGAACTGGCAAGAGCCGTCTTGAGTCGGAGAAGTCCTTAACTATTGGTGTAGCAACGGATGAGTATCGCGTTATTCGCGAAATTCTCTTTGTCCCGAAGGGTTCTTAGAAACCTAGACTATTATTGCGAAATTCAGGCGCCTGGATGGAATTATGGAACCGGTATGTGGCTGGTTTAGATTTCGAAATTTCTTAGAACAGAGCCTAGACATACAGGGTTCGTCCGGAAAATAAGTGTAATAAGCTCATTGTCTTTTTTGACAAAAGGGGAGTCGTCCACTACGAATTTGTACCTGAATGACAAACTGTAAATGCTGCATTTTACGTCCAAGTGCTCGACAGGCTTCGAAAACGAGTCGCCCGCGTCCGACCAGCGATCAAAAACATCTGGCGGCTGCATCACGACAATGCGTCGTCTCACACCGCGCTTGTCGTGTCGGACTTCTTGGCCAAGCACGGCGTGGCAACGCTGCCGCACCCGCCCTACAGCCCGGATTTGGCACCACCGGACTTCGTTCTGTTCCCGAAGATAAAGAGGAGTTTGAAAGGAACGCGATACGGGACTTTGGACGCCCTCCAAGAGGCCGTGACGACGTGTCTTCGAGAGGTTCCCGATGATGCCTTCGCGGGAGCGTTCCAGGAATGGGAACGCCGCTGGAACAAGTGTATCGACTCACAAGGGTCCTATTTTGAGGAATATTAGCTTAAGATATGTAAAAGTGTAATAAATTTTTTTTCCTGAGCTCAGTACACTTATTTTCCGGACGAACCCTGTAAGCAACGCTTGACAGCACTGTCGAAATACAGTAAACAAACAAAGACAGAAAAAAAGAAAACAAGGTTACTGGAAAATTTCTTTCCAATAACGTAATAACACTCGTATAATTGGATTTTTATTAGAGTAAAAATATATTTCTCTCTTTCTTTGTTGGCAATAAAATAAGTGTACCTTAGCTTTAGCGGAGTTTCAATTCAAAGAAGTATTACAAATATTACTCCTTTCAAGTGTCGATCTCCATGTAGCAAGGAGAGAAAAACATGACAGTCATTTAAAATAATTTAGGAGATTAATGGGAGCGCTCATGGTTAAATAAAGTTAATTCAATAAAAATGAATAAACATTGAACTTAACAATGACCAATTCTTAAGAAGATGCGTTAGGTCGATGGATAAATCAATTCCATGTAATTTTTACAAAATCAACTAATTACGACTTTTTTAAATCCTTTAAGCCAACTTTGTCAACAAGACCATTTCCCAGCGTTAGTCAACAAAATGTTCCATCAAAAGAGAAATATGAGATTAATTGGTACAAGGAACCTCGCCGTGGCATTTAAACAACGGGGAAAATAGCATGATTGACTCCGACTTCAGTCGCAGATTTCGATGATGTCCGAATGAGTTTTTGCGCTATCGATGGCGATGACGGATATGCCGATGTAAAATAAGCTTGCAACGAACCCCTAAACAATTTATTTCTTCAATTAGTTAATATTCATCCGGCCAAAAGCCGCTACGCGCTAGCTACAAAGGGCGAATGACTTGTCTTTGAATAAGTAGATTCCTGTTTTTCCACCGTTCGCCAAATTTTCTTGGCGGACTGAACATTGAGTAGTGTATTTTATGGTTCTTCGGCCTCCCAAGACGGGAATGACGGTATTGAGCACCGTATCACGCGGGCCAAGTATGCACGGCTCGCATCAAGGAGCGATTCGCATGTGGGAATAGTATTGAAATTCTATGTGGAATTATCTTGAAAATTCTATGCAACTACTAATCAGAATTGAGCAAAGAAGTGATAACCGACGACTTGACGAAGCAATTATCAATGGTGGATTGATGATAGATACAACAGATGTTCCATTTCAATATCCGGAAAAATATCCTTTTAATTATTAAAACTAAGATAGTGGCCAGTTGAACTTGCCTTGGGCGGAAGTGTAGGTGATGAAGTTATATTCCTGAGGTAACAGTTCAACCATTTTGGAGAGGTTATGACGATTGAAATGGATATTTCAATGGAAAATGAATGCGCAAAAGGTAGAATTATTTTCACATTCATAACATTCTTGCCTATTAAAAATGTGCGAATCATGAAAATGGCGTGAAAATAATATTTTAAAAATTTAAGGGGCTTTAGATATAGGTGGTGTTTTTTGGCGCCAATTAACTATTCAAGCCCGGGCAGGACCGCTGAAAAAATTCTTTCTGAACTTGTATTTCCGCCCTTCATAGATTCAAATGCAAATTCAGAAATGCTGCGCAGAATAGTTTCCGTCCCCGAATCGCGGTTTCCGCCTTTCACAAACACTTTCTGGAGAATAAGGCAACTTGCATGCTATTACACTCTGTATAGGACCGCCTTAGGCTTATCGAAAATTTGAATACACAGAATTGGGATTTGTGGAAAGCAACTGATAAATGGCGTTGCCTTGTTACATTCCTAGTAAAAAAGAACCATTATCGGTGACATTTTTATAAATTGAAGAATATCAAATGTGACTTTTTGCGTACGTATTCGCGAGTCAAGTATAAAACAGTTTTCCCGATGTTCCTTTTTCCATTGAAGTCCCTTTTTGTACTATAATTTTTCTGAACTCGGTTGGGCGTTATGCTAGAGGAGCCATCCAAGACTTCGATTCGTTGAGGTAGGATATGGTCCAATAAAAACTTGTAAACTCTGTTTCACAAGAAAACAGTTTGAATGAACACTGCTTTACAATGATTCATCCGTTAGCTTTCTCCCGGACGAAATTCCGCACAGAAAGTTGTCGCAAGAGTCGGCAGTACTCTCCGCCGCATTCCCTGCCCACGTCTCCCTGGAACGCGCACCTCCGTCCCCACGAAACACACCCAGCCCTCGCGCACCCTAATGAGTTTCCGCCCGGGCGCCTCCGCGCGCGAGCGGGACGCGACCGAGCCGTGGGACGGGGATGAAAGAAGGGAAAGGGGGGCGAGTGGGCGTTAATTTGCCCATTGCGGCCTCCCTGCGAGAAAGAGAAATTAGACGGAACCGTTGTCGCCTCGGTTGCAAAACGGGAGACCGCCCCGAGCCGGTAGGAAGCTTCCCGCCACCCGGACGGAGAGAGAGGCGGAAGGGAGTCGAGTAGATGGTTGACGGACGGGAACCACGCAAAGAAGGGAGGAAGTTCAAAGGAGATGTAGGGAGACGTTCTTCCTTTTTTTGAGAGAGGCGACAACGCAATGGCGGTCTTTCTCCCCCCGATCGCCCCGGGAGATATTCCAGTCGTATCACAGCAACCGGACCACTCTGCATCGAAATTTGGGCCGGTCGACGCGGCATCGTAAATCGACCACACCCCGAGGGAGAGAGAGAAGAATGGATGGAGGAATAATGCGATACGCAGCAACTCTTTCGAACAAATCACGGAGGGGAGAGAGAGCATCAATCGGGAAGCTCTTGAAGTTCGGGGGACGTCGGCGGGCGCACTCTGAGGGAGTGCGCCTCCCGCGGTGGATCCCTCCGGCGGTGGATCGTGCACGCCTCAACGAATTAAGTCGCCACTCACGTCGACCCACGCGGAACCCAACCCGCTTCCCTCCCCACTGGGAGAGGGACATGCGCCCCGGGATAAGAGAGACCCTCTGCGACCTGGACGTGGTCCAGGAGAAAAATGAACCAATTGCAGCCCGGGGGCCGCACGAGGAGATGGATTTGCTGTTTTGGAATCGGGCGATGCTATCGACGCTATATCATCGTTCCTCGGGATGACTTGCGTCGCGTGCCCGGACGAGGAGAAATCCACAGAAAAGATCCGATTGAGAAAATCTAAAGCCGAGAGCGGTGCCCAGAGCGGGAAAAAGTTTAAATTAACGTGGAATATAACAATACAATATTTCTTACCTACTATATTCAGAAGGAGCATCCGCAGTTTTCATCGCAATATAAACAGTCATCATCTATGAAATCTCGAATAACTTTGGATACCGTACCGTGAAGTAAAATTCGACGCATTTATAATGGTCCGCACATTACTTTCTGGGCTTCCTGACTTTTTAAGTTTGAGAAAATGCTTCAAGAAACAAGTATTTAGATGGGATGGGCGTTAAAAAAATGTGGAATGGAAATTTTAACTGAAGGAACGTGAAAAAATGGCAACTAAAAAAATCCGATCGCAATGATCAAGTCATTCTCTTTTGTTAGTATCTGAAACATCAATCACCAATAGGAAATTCAAGTTGGAGAACGGGTGGAGAATTAAATTCGCAGGATGAAATGTTGTGGACCACAAACGAAGAGATCGACGCTAATGGGAAGGCCACGGGAGAAGAAAGATATGGACTCCTGCGCAAGTTCGAGTGCCCCCGATTTCAAATGCGATTGCAGCTCGAAAAAAGGAGTCACCCTCTCTTCCTTGGCCACTCCACCAGGAATGTACGACTCGCAACAATTTGGCAACAGTTCACTGACTCACAGCCTTCTTTCAACGAAGTACAGAAAATTACATTGAATTTTAACTCAAATTGAACGAGCAGCAGGGGGAAGTTGGAAAGTACGATCGATCACGAAGATTGCTTAATTAATTACATTTGTAACTTGATCTCAGCTACAGCACTGCCCATGATTAACCACCTATTATTCGCTCAGCATTCATGAATGTATGTTTCACGGTGCATATGGGGACGCCACCTTCCCATTGAACACCGTTTGCCAATGTTCAGCTCTCCACAGATTCCAAGGAGGAAAGAGTAAAATTATTCAACGACTGCATAAACAATAATGGAATATCCATGGTTCCATAAATACAAATTTATTATTTCTTTAAAAATATCAAAGCATGAAAACAGTCTTCTTGTCTGATAATTACTGTCGATAAGATTGAAAAATTCAACATAAGGGACTGATGATCCAATTATATTTTCATTTACTATTGCATAACCAACATTAATATAGGCGTTTCTGGTAGACACGATGATATCTACGTTGAACTTAATGAAACTACGTCGAACTTCAATTGGTATGCAATAATTTTTCGTATTATGAATTGAAATATAATCCTTGATATTGCGAAAATGATATTAGACATCATAAATTACCTTTCGTGAAAGGAAATTTGTGCAGATATAGTCTCTCCGTTCCAGAATATTTAAAATCATTGACTATCTATACTAAATTGACGATTGACGATCTATTGGTAAACATTAAGACATTCGAAAAATTGAAATCAGTGTCAGTAAAGGATTTTTAATATTTTTGAGCCATAATGATTTCTAATAATGGTAATGACAAATCTGATAGTGTTATGGATGAATTTCGAGTAGAAAATAAAAATTACACAAAATATCCAAAATGTTCAAGCATAATCTGATTTTGAATAAACGTGTGAACTCACGATGTACGTGTGTATGGTGCAATGTACATGTAAAAAATATCATTTCTAGTCGCCTTACTCATCTAACACATTCCAGTTACCCACGGGCGCTCTGATGCAGAGAGTGTCAAGAGTGTCAATAACAAAAGGCGCCAAGGGGTCCGCAGCTTAACGTCCCATCCGACGGATGGCGTACTCACTCAAAGTGCTCTCCACAAAGCATCTCAAGTAGGGATCGGGATGCCACTGAAAAATATCCGTCGCCGCCGGGATTCAAACCCGGAGCCTCTGGGTGGGAAGCAAGTACGCTAGTCACCGCACCATCCCGATCCCCACCTTTAATTGAGAATGAGTACACTGAGCAAAGCCAAATACGAAGAGTGCAGTCACTCCCGGCGGACTCCCTTCCTGCCCACACAAAGCATACGTCATACGCCACCCACCCACCTATCCCGTCTCTCCTGCCTCCGCTCAGATTCGCAGCAGACGGCCTCAAAAGATGGTGCCCACGCATTTTTTTCCAAACACCACGACTGAACGCCTTTTCTTGGAAACATTTTTCTAGATTGCTATCCGCATACAGCCAAATGATCTTGGAGGAATTTTGTGCAAACTTAGAGGAGCGAAAATCGAAACGCGACCGAATATGGAATTTTCGGCAGGCGAAGAAGGATAAGAATGAGAATTTTACGTCATTTCCACTTGCAGCCGCTCGAAGAGCTAAGCCGCGGAGAAACAACTTGGTCGGGTCCGTTACTTTGGCAGTGAGCAGCGCGTAAGTCTTCGTCTTTTGACGCGATGCTGCTTCCCCTCCCGAAAATCATAAATCCGGAGCATAATTGGAGTGTTCCGTCAAATTTATTTTTCCTGAAATATGTCATTCTATTGAGTCGAGCGGTTTTGCAACCTTTTATTTTCATCCACCGTTCGATTGCGGTGATTCATTGGCAGTCGACAGTGATTACGATGGCCATCGGGAACTCATCCGAGCAAATGAGATATTGCATGAGAGCGGTGATATCATCTCCTTCATCTTCAGCATAATGCTTACGTGGGAACGATTTGGACTGAGATTCGAAAGCCAGCCATACCTACTCTGACTCTATACCACCGAAGGAGACCCTGAGGTTATTACGATGGGAGGTGAGGCTGCTTTATTAAGGGCATAGGATTCATATTTCGAGAGAGTTAAATATTAAGCGTTTCTTGACCGCAGTTGAGTTACGTGACATACAAAATTTTATTTTTTGGGTATCATACACTGGTAGAGCGTTTGTAGCCAAAGTTTGAGCAGCACGTTTTCTGACTTGTATTAAGAGGAACTCTTTGTAAAACTAAATTGACATTCTTTTGGAAATATTTCCATTCAAGATTTGTTCATGAAATCTATATTAAAAATATCACGGAAGTGAAACTGGTATTACTGAAGTGTTTGTGTGGTTGTGTATAAAAAAATCGTACATATGAGAGAGTGTGAGAGTTCAGTGCCATCAATGAAATCACAACGACGCTAGTGATAGTTATGTTAGTTAAATAATTATGATACTTTGATATGAATCTTTAACATTGAATTAAGTTATGGTAATACATTCTGTTTCATATCGCTCCGATCATTAATGTATCTAATCCATGGCATGGCAATCCATGGCAATAAAAATGATCATTAGTGTAGATGTTAATGTAGCATAATTTGATCAGATGGGCCTTGGGCTAGATGAATAAAACGGGCAAATGCGACGCTTAAAAGCGATCATAAATATGCAAATATATTAGCGGAATGTTTTTAAATCGCGCACACACACACACACAAACAAACACGTGTACACCATGTAGGGGAAATCTAAAACATTGCAAATATATCATTCCGGTACTTAGCAAAAACAAAAGTAGGATAAAAACCGGGTGGACCCTGCATCCTCTTCCTTTAAGAGCATTATAATGTTTAACCACGTTATCTCCTTCATTACCCGCGCATACGTTTTCAAATACCTCGTTGGACGGGAAAAAACGAGTCTATAATAGGACGAGGATCGCCCCAAGAGAGTGACTCGCGGATGGAACGGGCGGCCGATACGGGCGCATCCCCGCCCCCTCCGCAGAACCCTCGGCCACCGGGGGCGAGCCAGCTCGATATGAATCGAACAGGAAACAGGGTGGTCTGCACTTCAGCTGCGATTCGGGTGATCGATCGCTTTATGTTCTTCCGCGGCCACCCTTGATGTCTCCCTCCGGAGAGCGGCTCCGTCAGCGAGGAGCAAACGATGATAAGACCGAGAATTGGAGCCAATTAGGCGTTTTGCGAATCATCGAATTTATCTGACCATCTACGTAACATGTTAATGCCCTCCTAAGCACCCCCGGGAGATGGATCCTACAAGCAAACGAGAGAGGGTTCCAGTTTGCACCGTGCCATTAGACCCAACCGTCAAACTTCGACGTGTTCACGAGGCTCTTCCGCGCTCCTCATACACTCCTGTCCGTGACTGCATCGCCCCAAATAGAAATTTCAGGATCTCCGTAATGCAAGGAGCAGCTCCCGGCCTTCGACTACTTGTTTCTCTCCACGTAGCTCGGTACACTCCGGTCTACCAAATACAATTTTCAGAACATCATCCTCGCCCTATAATGCCATGCATTAAAATTAAAAAATTAACGAGGTTCCTCCAAGGAAAGAGGAATTCCCTAATAGCTTCGTTATTCCTACATTTCCTCCTGTATGATAAAGTAATATTCATACTAAAACCTGAAATTTTATTTTTCGATCAAATGGGAATATTGAAGGATTTTATTATTTTATTTCCACTCTTCGTGTATTTCACCAATGACCTAACAAAATTATTCTTAATGGCAATATTTTCTGTGGAACTAATATATAATAGTGAATAACCGTAGTTTAGAATGGAAATTTAGGAAAGAGTATTCTACATCTACATCTACATAAGTACCCTGCGAGCCACCAAAAAGGTGTGTGGCAGGGGGTGTAGCACCATGAGGGAAGGGTAAGGGTTGAGGGGGTTGGGAGTTAGGTGAGGAAAGGTGGGGGGAACCTGTAGGAGAAAAAAAAATATATATACATATATATATATGTATATATACACACATACATATACATACATACATACACACATGTATACACATCCTCGCGAAGTCCCTAACCTGTACGTTAATACTTATTGTAATGAACTAAGTCCTGGGGAATTTCGACTACGAGCATTCTGGTCCCTTATCGTTCTTGGAAAAAATGACATTTTAAACCTGTCAGTCTTGCAGTCTATCTCTCTAGTCTTATATTCGTGATCCCTTCGACCGTAATACGTTGGGGTTCGTATTATATCCTTGATGTCATCGGAAAAGGGCCCATCTTTAAATGTTTTTAATAAGTTTAATCTATATTGGAAACGCCGCTGTGTAAGAGAATCCCAACCTAAACTGTCTAACAAAGTGGATACGCTGCTGAGTTGGTCATAACAATGTATGACAAATCTAGCCCCCCTCCGCTGAACTCGATCTAATTCCGAAACCAAATTTATGTTGTGAGGATCCCATATACTGGCAGCATACTCTAGGTGGGGCCTGACCAAGGCAAGGAAACATCGTTCTTTCACCTTTTCGTCGCATTTACCTAGCACTCTTTTCACAAATCCCAATTTTTTATTAGCACGACCGCATATTTCTCGTATGTGTTTTCCCCAGGACAGATCGTGAGTAATTGTTACACCCAAGTATTTAAAGGAATCTACCCTCGCGATTTTGGTTTGTTTCACTTTGTAACTATAAGGGAGGGAATTACTCTTTTCCCAAAAATGTATTACTACGCATTTTTTAAAATTCAATTCCAATTGCCATGTATCGCACCAATTTTGAATTGCATCTAGGTCGTTGGCTAACACGACTCTGTCTTCGTGACTTCGGATGTCCCCATAAATTACTGCATCATCGGCGAAAAGACGGAGCTTGCTATTAACTACGGTACTGAGGTCATTTATGTAAATAAGGAAAAGGAGGGGGCCTATGACACTTCCTTGTGGTACCCCCGACGTGACCTTGACAGTATCGGATGATACACCGTCCAGGACGACTGTTTGGACACGATCACTTAAAAATTGTTTAATCCAGTTAATAATACTTTCGTGTATTCCATAGGTTTCCAATTTCGCCAGTAATTTGCAATGAGGGACTTTATCGAAAGCTTTCTTAAAATCTAGGAATATCGCATCAACTGGAATATTACCTTCACCGGAGTTTAATACATCATGTACAAAAAGTGCGAGTTGAGTTTCGCAGGATCTACCCTTACGGAAGCCGTGTTGGTTATTAATTAATAAATCTTGGCTATCGAGGTGCCTCATCATGGAACTAACAATGATGTGTTCAAGAATCTTACAGGAAATGGAAGTCAGCGATATTGGCCTATAACTACTGGGGTCCTCCCTGTCTCCGTTTTTAAATATGGGTGTTACCGAAGCTACCTTCCAGCCGTTTGGCACGCTTTCTTCTGCTAATGATTTCTTAAATATTATATCTAGATATGGGGCAATTTCAGCCGACAGTTCTTTATACACACGTGCCGGTATCTCATCAGGTCCCGGAGATTTGTTGGGGTCTATGTTTTTAAGGAGTAATTCTATTCCGCGGGTGGAAATATTGATTGCTTCCATTGAATGCTGAAATATTTTCGGAAGGTTCTCGGGTGTATTTTGTGAGGATATGTTGAAAACACTCTGGAAAAATGAGTTTAATATGTTGGCTTTATCTAAACTACTCGTTACTTTATTCCCCTTTTCGATATTCAATGAGTTTACGGTGGACTTGTTTCCCTGCACTTCCCTGACGTAGGACCAAAACATCTTTGGGTTATCGTTCAAATGTTCGCCTAATTTTTTCCTTTTGAATTCCGCTAGCGCCTTCCGGAAGGCCTTCTTGGCAGTGGACCTAGATGCTTTGTAGTTCTGTATGGTTTCGTTGATTTTATCAGGGGAGGAATCTTTAACTGCATTTTTCATTCTGGCATGGCACACCCTTTGCCGCCTAAGAGATTTCCGTACTTCAGAGTTGTACCATCGGGGTTCCTTATTCTCTTTTATATATTTACTAGGTATGAACCTCTGTATTGCTGAACGTGTTATCCTAAGAAAATTATTCCAAGTATCCTCGACACTACTAGTTTTGCTTAATTCGTCAAATATAAAAAAAGAACTTTTTAATTCACATTTTAAGCCATCATAGTCCGCTTTATTGAACAAATACACCTTTCTCTTAGGTTTGTTGACTTTATCTACACTTAGAGAAAATTTAGCGTTTACAGCCCTGTGATCACTGATTCCGTCAACAACTTCTATATTTAAGACCTTTTCGGGTATATTTGTGGCTAACAGATCAAGAATGTTCTTTCCCCTTGTTGGTGAAGTGACTAATTGATGTAGGGAATTCGAGGTGAACGCGAATAAGAGGGACTCGCATAGATCCTTGTCTTTACCTCCATTTATAAAATTGTACGAATCCCAATCTATTGTGGGAATATTAAAATCACCTCCGATAATTAGGCTATGCTCACTGTTGTGGGATGTAAAGCGTTGTATCTGTTTTTCTAGGTCTGGTATTGAGTTAATGCTAACGTGGGGTGGTCTATAATACGCACAGATATATATTCTTTTCGATCTGGGTGTTTTCACTGAGCACCATACACTTTCTATACAGCTATCAGGAAATAACTCGGCTCTACTGACGTTAGAGTTCTTAACCGCAATAAACACTCCTCCTCCGGCTCTATTTTTTCTGTCGTTTCTATAAACTATGAAGGACTTGGGAAATATTTCGCAATCTGCGATGTCATCTGTTAACCAACTTTCAGTTCCTATAATGATATCCGACTCTGTGCTATGAATGAGATGGTGAAATTCCGGTATTTTATTTTTTAAACTTCGGCAGTTAACTACTACTACGGAAATTATATCCTCGTCTAAAACCTTCTCTGCGGTCTGCTTTCTGGGGATGCTATTTAATCTCTTTGATGTCTTAGTATGCGATCGGCCTATATTCTGATTGGTAATTTTATCTTTTGTCTCATTAGCAGTGCAAGTACTTGGAAGAATCTCTTCTGGTAACCTAGTATTCTTAGACCCACTAATTGACCTACACCTTATTATATCGTTATTTAGGTAATCTGCTCCACTACCTAACCTACGAATTTGCCTAAAAAATATCTACAGTAATACAAAAAAAATCTACAGTATTCGTTGGTTCGATATTATACTCTTATTTTCTAGTTCATATCGAGTTATTTTTGGGGTTTAGGCAAAGTACTCAATCCCATATAATTATAAATTAACAATTTTGTAGGAAAAAAGAATTGCAATATCATGTTCACTATCATTCAAAAGCAGGATGAACTGAAATATTATTTTGATTATCACCTTCAATCCTTTTGATGGAGCATTAGAGGATTTGTACGTGATAATGATCGCACCATTCCTTCTACTCTTTCTTTCGTGGGTCAGAGTGACTCTTCAATAAGGATTAGAATGAAAATTTTGAAGAAACGCCTGCCTTTGAACTGTCCTTCATCTGCGTCCTACGTGACAAACAACCTTCACAGTGCCTTGCATAATTTTCCGCGCGTACCACGAAGAGGAAATTATATGCTTAAACCATTCTTCATCAATATGAGTATCTTTAGTTACACATACTGAAACCCCAAGCAGAAATTTTATAAAAATGACTTAAGTTATGATATTGACTTAAATTATCTGCGAATATTTGAATAGTTCGTATTTTTTGGAATGTGATAATTATCGGCCAAAAGCCTTGTAAATGCATTAACCTTGGCAATGCTTTCTTCTCTTATCACAGGTATCGAAATAAAACTATTCCTCAGTTCCGACTGTAATCCTTTTTGCTGAGTATAATGCATTATCAATTAGTTCCCGTTTCACGATACGAAATTAATTAGAAAATTTTGAAATGCTCTGCGGCTATTTGGTAAATGTAATGGGATGGAATTAATCAACCTTTCAAAGTGTAAAAATCTTTTCCCGGCGAATTATTTTCACGCTATGAAATAATGCATTTTAATGTAAATTATCGGATGACTTCGTTAAAGTCGCGGCATCTCCCGCAGTTTTTTGAATGGGTTGTAATATTTTCTGGCATTTTAAAACTAAAATATTTTCAAAGTGATAGTATTTCGAGTGATTGATATTCTGATTCCTCGCAACAAAGAGAAATTGCGTTCAAAATGACATATTATGCTCCTAGAAAACATATAAGTATTTTTATTGCAAGATAAATAAGAGTGAAGTAGTCTTAGAAAGGAGTGCGAAAACAGTGAATAACCATGATAGGTACAGGCCCTTTTCTTACACGAGCCGTTAGGCCATCTAATTTCCTGGAGAGAGTTAATAAGCTTCCTCCTTTTCTATTCCGATATAATGGCGCTATTAGACTTGAGGGTGCAGGGTAATTAATAAAAGGAATTTTTTAACAAAATTCTCAGAATTATCTCTGAGGGGATACTTCACAAATTAAAAGCTAAGAAATCTAGTTAAATAAACCTATGAACTTGAAAAGTCGCCAAAATTAACCGTATCGACTCACTGGAATGCGGTTATTACTATCATAGATAATTAGCAAAACGCTGACCACAGTTCAACTTTCTTTTGTTGATGAAACAAGGTTTTATACACTTGGTGCTCCATGTGCCGGTTGGCCGAAATTAATGAATCGATATCGCATTTTTATGTCGTCGTCGTCCCCTCCAATCGTATTCATCCCCAAGTATTTAACGCTCTTTAATTATCCCTCGCTGTCAAGGAAAACTAACACCCTTCCCTCTCCACTTCCTCCCCTCGTTACCCTCTGCCGAGCGCGACAAACCCCGCACTCACGCAGGGTGTTCGCCGAGGCGGGTACATCGCGTCTCGCATCCATTATGAGCTCCGGTATTAGTTTCCGCGCTCAGCACGCCCATGGAACCGCCCACATGGATGGCCGGGAGAACGAGAACACAATAATACCACACCACCCGGTAGATTAATCAAAAGAGCCGAGGGGCATTATTACTTGCGCGAACTTTTTCATCCCCTCCGACGAAGACTCGGCGAGCTCAAGGGAGCGAGTGCGGCCCAAAATGACCAAGATCTCCGGATTCTCTAATTTGCCGAGCGAGAGGAATGAGGAGCCTCCGCCGAGGAAATATTAATCTCCCCTGAGGTTTTCCATGCATTCCGAAGAAATCATCGGGGACTGGAAATAATTAACCGGACGAAGACTAATTTTGGGCCAACATACCACCCAGCTCATTGAGAGGACAGAGTTTTTATTCAGGAACTATGTCGCGGTCTAATACACAAAACGCTTCACAAATAGAGAAGAGACCCTTACAGTCCTTCACAGCAAATAATCAACAATTAAACTTCAAGATTGAAGGATAGCCCTGTTTGGCAGTCGGGCATGAACTAAGATGAAGTCCACGAGTGGAAGAACAGAGTTTAAAAGGTGAACAATGAAAGGCGCAGCTACTGTCGAATTTACGAGTGTTTCCTGGTACAAGCCACATTAAAAATTCACGGAACTCTTTTCTAGAGGCCCATAAAGTATTCGTGATATGTAAATTCAAATATTCGCGATTTAAGTCTGGGGAACAGTATGCTCTGAGTTTGCATTCATCATGCGATACCTCAGCACTGGTCCTGTTGCCCCAGCAGTTTTCTTGGAGCATGAGAATCCCTCTTCAAACTCTAAAAATGAAACGCGGCTCAAATATAAAAACCATATATAATCGGGTATCGGCCACAGTTACAATCGGAAAAGGCGTTTCAGTATTCATTCTCGCAAGTAAGGTATAGGTAGGTGTCATTATATTCCAACCGTCTAATAATCGTTAATGTCTGTTGAATTGACGCAGTAACATTATAAGTGGCTCAGATGTATTCATTTTTTCGGATACCTTTCAGGTACAGTATTCATCAAATATTTGATCAAATCAAGTTCATGTACTATGAATTTAAACTTTAAGAGTAGTGAGTAGATATTTTGAACAAAATATTTCACAATAAACATTGTTCCCAGAAGCAATAAACGTTACGATTTCGATATCAAGTGGTTGCTGTTCGTGAGAATAAGGCCAAATATTTGGATCAATTTACAAAATGCAATTCGCAATCAACCTAACGTCGATGGCGTTCAATGATTTGGAGCAGTTTTTTTAGCATTCTGCAAAACCACTGCTGCATTAAGTTGTAAGTAATAAAGGAGGGTGAGAAGAGTCACCCGTAGACTCTCTCCCATGTTGAATGTGGCAATAATTTTGGGAGCACTAAATTTACTGCACATGTGTTCACATGTATATGAGCTAACGGTCACAGGCATGTGAAAGATCAACAGAGGCCCCCATAATCCGCTCCGGCGGTTGAAGAATTATACAAAAGCGCCGAGGCATGGATAACGGCGCATGTGCAAAGGCACGCCGTTAAGTGAGGTAAGTGAGCCTGCATTGATTTGGGGGCTCAAGCTTCGTTCCTGTCATGCTTTCTTCTTCGCGTGAATTTTTTTTTAACTTCTCAACTCTCGCTCACGTCCGGACCCAGGAGATCTCCCCTGAGCCAAGGGAGCAGGTAAAAGTTGCGCCTTACGTCACTCTACCTACGACGAAGTCGGATGGACATAACTGTTCACTCCGGTCGACCGCACTCCATAACAAACAACCTCCTGGATCCGTGATTTGGCGAATGGCGGATCTGCTTGAATCAGTTCCCATCGAATAGTTTTAATCAAAGTTTTTTCCAAGAACGATAAGGGACCAGAATGCTCGTAGTCGAAATTCCCCAGGACTTAGTTCATTACAATAAGTATTAACGTACAGGTTAGGGACTTCGCGAGGATGTGTATACATGTGTGTATGTATGTATGTATGTATATATATGTATGTGTATATATATACACTTTTTTGGAAAACCCACAAACGTGTAATGTAAATTCACTGATAAGTCATAAAAAACACAGAAACCAAAACACAAAAGAGGAAAAACTCACTGGATCTCGAATTTTCGGTGGTCCCACCACCTTTCTCAAGAGGAATTAGGAACAGAACTATGTGTATATATATATATATATATATATATATATATATATATATATATATATATATATATATTTCCCTACAGGTTCCCCCCACCTTTCCTCACCTAACTCCCAACCCCCTCAACCCTTACCCTTCCCTCATGGTGCTACACCCCCTGCCACACACCTTTTTGGTGGCTCGCAGGGTACTTATGTAGATGTAGATGTAATAGGTCTCGCATACCAAAAGGAGCATATGCACAATCACTTGGCGCATTTGGTTTTCTCGATTCTTATCTCGATTTTAACATAAGAGCTACGATCATTTTTATGGTTTTCGACTAAAGTTAGAACGTGGTCCTAAGGAGTATCACTATCGCCAGTTATAATTCTGTCATAAACAGAGTTGTTGCTTCCCAACTCACGTGGGTAAATTTTGTAAAACAAATGCAAGTTCTTGAAGACAAGAAAGTTGACTTTATCCTTGAGTTTTTGTAGTGGAGTTTTATTTGTCAGGGTTTAAGCGAAGAATATTCTCATAAACTGCTGTAGCAGCATTAAGAATTCGGTCAGCAATGCTTGCAACCCATTGGCTGACTGAGCAACTAACGCTTGGTCAATAGCAAACCTAACCGATTTTACAAATTCCCCTCCGACTTTCATTCCTACCTCCAGTTCTTCCCATGCCTCTTTAATCATTTCCTCTACATATACGTTGAACAGCACCAGAGATAATGGCCTGCCTTACACCTATTCCTAACACTGCCCATCCGGACTCTCCGTTCCCCACTCGCACCTGAGCAGTCTGAGATATGTACAGGTTGCGGATCAGTCTCCAGTCCCTCCAGTCCATTCCTATGTTCTGCAATACACGCATTATTTTTCCTAATTCACTCTATCAAACGCTTTATCGAAATCTTCGAAACAGGCAAATACGTCCTGATTGTATTCTATCTCTCGATTAGTGATATCATTACTGCAATAGAATCACGCGTACCTCTTCCTTACCTAAACCCAAATTGATCATCCCTTAAGTCATCATTTGCCTTACTATCTATCCTTTTTTTGATGATCCTGAGAATAACTTAAGCTGCGAGGGATATCAAACTTATTGTTCTGTAATCCTCACATGATGTAGCCTTTACCTTTTTTGGAATAGGAAGTAACACCGATTTTACAAAATCTTCCAGCCAGATTCCTTCCTCATAGATACTACGAATCACTCCATATAGAGTCTCCTTCCCACATTTTCCTAAACATTTCAACAGTTCCACAGGAATGTTGTCTACCCCCACGGCCTTTTTTGCTTTCATCTCCTTTAATGCCCTTTCTATTTCATCGTCGAGTATGCCTGGACCTAAGCTATCTTTTTTACGTCATGTTCCCTATGACTAACCTTGTCGGCCCATGTTCTTTACCATACAGTAATTCTATGTATTCCTCTTTGATTTTTTCTGGTTCAACTATTATCTTACCCCACTTATCTTTAGCTGGAAGCACAGTTCATGTCTTTTTACTTCCCGATAATAACTTATTATTTTGCCTAAATCTGTGTGTACATTCTTCCATCTTCCTCTCTCATCTTTCTTTGCAATCATCTCATCCATTACCCATGGTTTCCTAACCCTTTTCCCGTTAACGGTTCCTGTAGTGACTTTTGCTGCTTCCGATATCCCTTGCCTTATGCATTCCCATTTTTCTTCGATAGTACTCAGCTCTTTACCGTCATCCATAATTTTCTCCACAGCCTGCTGATACTCCTTCCTCGTTAATCCATTTAATGCTTCTACATTCCATTTCCTAACCCGCCGCCCTTGCCTTATCTTTTTGAAACGGACTTTACACACATTTATATATATATATACACATATGTATATACACACATGTATTTACACACACACACGCCCACCTACGCCTACGCCCACCCCTGTTTCTTCCCCGCCTCTGTCCGCACCTTCTCCTAAGACCCTCCACAACCTCATTACCAACTCCCAACCCATAGCCACCTGCATCTCAAAAAACATTATATATCGCCTCTCCTGTAACTTCTGCCCTGCCTCTACGTGGGTGAATGCACAACCACACTTTCCCTCCGAATAATAACCACCGCTATTCCACCAAATTTCCCACCTTACTTAATTATCCTATCCCTACTCACACTGCTTCCCACAACCAGTCTTTTGATGACTGCTTTTCCGTTTCGGTTATTGAAACCCTTCCCAATTCCGCTAGCTGAATTAGAGGTGAGAACCCTCTAGATGGCACATATCTGGGTGCTCCAGTCTTAAAAACCCCCGGACTGAACTATGCCCACTGATTTCATCCATTGCTGCCTACATTTCCCCTCCCCCACCTTTTCCGCTTCATATTGGTCCCTATCTCTCCTCCCCTCACCATTCTCCTGCACATGGCCTCTCCGCTCTTCCCCGACAACGCCATTCTGATGACGACGGCCGGGCCGTCGAAACGTCAATACATACTGTGAGTGTCCTTCCTTTATGTTTCTGTGTGTTGAATATTTTGTATCCGTGTGTTAATACATATAAATTCCCGGTCAAGGAAAATATTTTTGCATTAGTGATCTGCCTGAATCCGCCTTCCCCACCTCTACTGCGTTTGTCCTTTATGTGTGTTCCTTTCCCCTTTCCTTATCTATATTTTCTATTAGAATGCATATATATATATATATATATATATATATATATATATATATATATATATATATATATATATATATAATTAGGTAATCTACCGGTTAAGGTAGGTTTTTGGATGGACACAACTATCAAATAAACATTTTGTGATTCCCCACCTAGCAAACTAATCTATATCAGGTCCCTCTTCATCTCTGTGTACTTCTTTCCTCCCTTTATCCCATCCAACATCCCTATCCTGTTCCTACCCTTACCTCGCTTGCCCAACATTCTCCCCTCTATTACCCTCTTCAACATTCCACTACAGCTCAATACTCCTTTCATCCATTTTTCCTGCCTCCATAGGATTTCTCTCAACAAACCCCTCTCCTCCCCCACCATTTCTAGCACTTCCTCATTTGTTTTCATGTATATATATATACCTATATATATATATATATATATATATATATATATATATATATATTTGATCAAAAAGTTCCCGGAATTTATTCAGAAAATTAAAAATACAAGTTTATTCATCTAAATCTATATTGTCCCCTTCAAAGTAATCCCCATCGACTGCAACACACTTATGCCAGCGCTTGATCCAATCCTCGAAACATTTTTTTATATTCGGTTTTCGGTATGTCCATCAGTGCTTCCTGCGATTTTTCCATTACTTCCTCTCGGCTGCTAAAACGCGTTCCCCGTAATGGTTTTTTAACTCGATTGAACAGAAAGAAGTCACAGGGAGCCAAATCAGGTGAATTCGGTGGCTGTTGGATGGTATTTGTTGCATTTTTCGTCAAAAAATTACGAATAATGATAGCACTGTGCGACGGTCTCGACGCACTGTGCGACGATTTCTGGTCTCTTTCGGCGGATTGCTTCACGCAAACGTCTCATAACGCCCAAATACTACTCTTTGTTTACTGTCTGGCCTTCTGGCAAAAATTCATGATGCACTACACCGTTGTAATCCATGAAAACCGTCAGCATTGCCTTCTTTTTTGACTGAAAACGACGTGGTTCTTTTGGTCTCGGCTCATTTGGTGAACGCCATTCACTTGCCTGATGTCTGGATTGCGTGTCGTAGTCATACTATAAACCCACGTCTCGTCTCCAGTAATGATCCTTTTGATGAATGTGGGATCGGATTCAGCCTCGCAAATCATGTCTTTTGCGACGTCAACACGGTCTCTTTTTTGCATGAAATTGAGGTCTTTTGGCACCAACTTTGCTGCTACACGACGGAAACCCAAATCATTAACCACAAAGTCTTGGGCGGATCCATAGGCAATGTTCAAGTCCTCCGCTATTTCTCTGATGGTTAATTTGCGGTTATTGACCAACATTTCTTTTACTTTATCAATTTTTTCACCGACTTTCGATGTCGATGGTCTGCCACTGCGTTCATCATCTTCGATTGACTCACGATCACTTCTGAACCGCTCGTGCCACTGGTAAACGACCGTTTTTTTTAGAGAATCGTTGCCGAAACACTTTTCCAACATTTCCAACGTCCGTGCGCCACTAAATCCGTTTTTTACGCAAAATTTAATACAAGTTCGTTGTTGCAAATTTAAATCCATTTCTGCAATTGTAAAAAATCGCCAACACACACAGAGATAGATGTACTCTTGGCTACGTAACTTTTGCAAATGTCAATTTATGACACTAAGATTTAAAGTGAATATCAACAACAGATGTACCAATTTAACAAAAAAAAACAGAACTCAAATCGGAACGATGGGAGCGCCACACGGTGGTTAGGGAACTTTTTGATCAAGGTAGTATATACGTAAAGGGATACTCAAACTGTAGATAATTTAAGCTTTCGGCCTACTCCGAGGCCTTCTTCAGGTCAGACTCGGAGTAGGCCGAAACCTTAAATCATCTACAGTGTGAGTGTCCTTTTACGTGTTATCTGTTTTATTCTGTGTTTTATTGTGCCGTCCAAAAGTTACATTGCTCTCGTGAGTACTTCCGCATCATCGATATATATATATATATATATATATATATATATATATATATATATATATATATATATATATATATATATATATATATATATAGATATAGATATATATATATATATATATATATATATATATATATATATATATATATATATATATATATATATCGAGCCAGTAGTTCAACGCTCTACCCCCTAGACCACCGCGACCCGCATTATATATATATATATATATATATATATATATATATATATATATATAATGCGGGAAATTCGGGAAATTCGGGAAATGCGGAAATTCGGAAATTCGGAAATTCGGGAAACCATAATCGGCACAGGGAAAGGAACTGCCCCCCCCCCCTACCCGACGGCGTGAATATTCACACTCCGTCGGGCTTGGTACATGGGTTAGCTCTAACATCACCTACTAAACCGACCTTCGGGTTGATTACTGTTTTTATGGTTTTTTATATGTATTTTTATATGTACATTATATGTATATATATAAACATAATATAGAAACCTTATTAATGGATATATATTTAAAGATAGCGGGTCGCGGTGGTCTAGTGGGTAGAGCGTTGGACTACTGACCGGAGGGTCCCGGGTTCGATTCCCGGGCAAGGCACTCTGGACACCTGCAGCTCTACCCAAGCTAGTTGATTTTTTGTGTACCAGATCTTTCTGGGAAACCATGGCCGGCACAGGGAAAGGAACTGGCCCCCCTACCCTGATGTGTGAATATTCACACGCCGTCGGTAGGTACATGGGTGCATGGTGCATGGGTGAGCTCTACCATCACCTGCTAAACCGACCTTCGGGTTGATTACTGTGTTTATGGTTTTTTTTATTTAAAGATAATATATTAAGCACTAACTGTTAAATGAAAACATATGAAAAAATAAAATGAAACGGATCAAATATGACGTCACTAAAGGTCTGACTGTGTTATCCACGCCAGAGAGCATGTTTGTTATTTCAATTTCCTAACCAATGATATTTTAAGTAATTAAACCAACACTATTATGTCCATAAATTTCCAATATATGCTCATGAAGTGGAAATGACGGATTATTATCCGAATTAAAGAATAGAGCCGGGTAACATAGCCATTGTATTTTATAGCACTGGGCATAATAAATTAATGGATTACGAAAGTGCAGAGGGACAAGGAGGTCGAGAAATGAGCAAAAGATAACGGGAAATAAAGGGAGGAGAGAAAGCTTTCACCGGAGGACCGCAGGACGCAACGACCGTGGCTTAACTCACACACCCTTTAAGCAGAGAGGACAAGGATCTAAGTGTTATTCGTACGGTTGCCTCTCTCCTGCGAGAACTCTTGAATAGAACCCGCTGAATGGATGGGATTAACACTGAGAATAAATAAGAAACCAGTTTTAACGGCCAAAGGTGCTCACGAAATGAAAGTTGTTATACCCAAAAATAAAGTTGTTGCTCATTCGCCCACTTACTGTTAAATCCGTGTTGCAACGTTATGTTTCGCAAATAAGTATAAAATAATTTTAGAGTACAAAAAAGTTAATTTCAATATTTTTTGGGAGATCATACTCCATTGGTACTTGAAATTCGTATTTTTGATAGTTAAATCCCTCTACGTAAATCAGTAAATAAGATTTTTTTTCTTTTTAAAATACAGCAAGCAGACGCGAATAAGAATAGTGTAGGTAAGTAAGAAAGTAAGTAATAAAATTAAAATTTTAATTTTTTTAAAGGAAGGTAGTCATTATGATTTTAATTACAAGATGAACCAGACATAAAATTAGCTCTGACCGATAACATTAGATATTAGGAAATTCAGTTCTTTTGAGCGCAATGTGATGGTTTCAATTGTATATTGGCATGTAGAAAACCCTGCTAAAGGACAATTGAACGTTTGAAATATCATCGAAGATTTAGAATATTTCAACTTTAGTATTAAACAATGCAACACCTCAACTGAAGAGACATAATAATGAACGATAAATATTAATTCGCTGAAGATGATCAGAAAGATATAAACCACTAATTAACTAACTAGTTAACAAACAACCTTAAACACCTCAAATGAATGTGCAGTGTAGATCGCTCATGTTTCTATTCGGCGCCAGCATCACTCTCATCTTAGACTTTTTGAGAAAGAATAAATTTTTCTTCAGGTGACGAAAGAAAAACAATTATTCAGGACCCCCAAAACTTGTCTTGGTAGAGGGTGATCCGATTGGAAACAGTTATCCCTCGGTCACCGAGACGAAACCTTTTTCTGCAACCCCCTTCGGCCAGGAGAAACACGCCAACGCGATAGGTGATGCGATGATTAAAACGAGTGATTTCCTTATTGTTCTTCGTCCGGCGGCCACTTCTGTCCCCTCCCCCTCGCCGCTCCCTCCCCCGACCCCGCCCACCTGGTCACTCCCCGCTAGAAGGCATTCCGTCACCACTGCCACTTTCTTCCCGGTATTCCTTCTCACGCATGACTTCTTGAAGCGAAGAAACTAAGTGGACTAATGTAACTTCCTATAGACAGTTTTGAATTTACTTAAGAGGCAGCTATGAAAATTTATCCGTAATCCTTATTCCGCGGATGAGTGCAAATGATCATGATTTTAAACAGTTAAATTCCTTAAATATGCGTTCGGTTGAAAGAAAATATCATTGTGGCAGAACTAAGTGAAGAATAAGTCCATCACTTTCGGTTCCTCAATTTCGTGGGTCCAAGAACTCTTTTCAGATATCCTTTCAAGCACCGTATTCGTCGTGATGTCTTAGGTCTGATTTGATTCATTTGCCTGCATTTTAAATGTTACTGGTACCGAAATAGCAACTCATTTTGATGAATATCATCTGATTTTTTTTCCATCGGGATGACTGTTATTCAATTTCGTAGTGTAATCACTGGTCAAGAAGGTGTAATTCAGTGTTTTTAATTAAAAACTATAATTAAGCACACTATGTTAGCAATGAAGCAATCACTTAAACTCCCCCGGTTGATTCCCAAATATTGCACTTTGCCAGATAGCCCGGATTCATTTGGTGAATTTTCCAGATAAAATGATACGGGGCGATAATATCGACTGAAATATGGGAATTGATATATTGAGTCAAATCCTACATTCATTGTGACTGACGTGTAAATTGACCACAGTCGGCACAGAACCCAAAATCAAAAAGCATTCTACAGCGTAAAAAATAGCCACCACTACTGGATGATAAATGAAGGGAATAGTGACCGGAAGTGAGCGGAAGGCTTGGAGAAGGAGGGGAGGCGAACTCAAAACTTTTACTTGTATCCCGCCTGCACCTAACCCTATAGGGAAGAGGAAGACGAGGAACGATGGAGATAAACCTAGGTTAGAGAGTACTGGTTAAGTTGGTTTTAAAATAATTGCGCACTTGGCTAGTGAAATCATTCCCACAGAAGAGGAGACGAAATCTGATGAAATTTCAATGACAACCAAATGCTGCCACATCCAAGAATTCTAGCCATTTCAAGTGCGTTCGTGAATATAATGGAAGTCCTTATCTTAATTAAAAGTGAACATTTTTAATGAAAAATCAATCTTCCCACACCATCTCACGAGAGGGTATCGGAAATAGGTAGTTTGTCCAAATACTTCTAGATTAAAGGTTTATTAAAATCTTTGACCAGATTGCAAATGAAGGAGACGGCCCCTCACACTAATGTCCCATGGCTCGCGCTCCGCTGCCACGCAACGTCTTCTGGAGCCTGAGAGCGGTTGCTGGGGCTCCGAAGATCCCCGGTCCCACAACTTGGACCGACTCAGGCACTGCATCATTTCGTAAGCTTTTCTGACCCTTCCAAACAACTCAACGCGCCCTTCGCCGGCAACAATTCCATTTTCGACCCTCCCCCCCCTCTTCCTCCTCTTCTCCCCAAGGCACGAGCGGCTGCCAAACGTTGACGTCACTCGGGTCGAGTCATGAACTTTTCCTCTCTCCCTCTCACCGTGTTATGCATGCCTTTCTTTCCCGGCGGTGCTCTCCCGACGTCCCCTCACATCGCGGACCGAGGAGTGCGAAAAAAGGTGGGCGGGAACGGGAGGCAAGGAGAATGGACTGCAGTTTTATCTGGGATACATATCTGCTGCTATGGTGCTACTTTTACTTCGGCTTTAATTCATCGCCATTCACCGAACGAAATGATTTTCAGCGACCGAGTCGGCGGGAGGTGAGACTCCGCAGGACGGACCTGTGCCGCGGAACCGAGTCTCGTTAAAAAGGTGGGAGACTATTAATTTATTTCTGGAAATTTTATTCATTTCCATGAAATTCGCTCATGTTTAATGGAGCCGTGATTTATGCCTTACTTAAAACACATGAATTTATGGTAATTACAGTGAAGGCATCTGGTGTAAACGCATTAAATGTTTCAGTGTCGATACTTTTAATTTAGTCAGTCACATTTTAATAGAGGTACTTCAACCCCCAAGCATTGGGATAAATAATTCATTCATCTGTATGTCCTCATTCTCACGGTCTTAATTATCCGGGTGTTACTAAATTACGTAAATAATAGGTACATTTGACAAGACTGAATACACAACGATATGTAAAAGGCAAATTTCGTTCCATAGATTACAAAAAAGCAGGTCAAAGAACAGGTTGAAGGCATCATTTATTTGCGAATGTGTAATAAAATGACGTAGACCGTGAGAAGCCAAGTATGGCTAAGGCGTAAATGCGTAATTAATTCGATCGAAAGAACGGAACGGAGGAGAAAATGAAATTGAACTAACCAAACTTAACTTATCCGGCTAAAAATTAATCGATATTTATCAAGATATAAGGGTGAATTAATATTACCAGAATCTGTTCTCGAGCCATTACTGCTATCAGCACATGTGGCATGAGGGAATTATAACGCCTGCGGAAGAATAAATCAAGTCCGGAGTGAAAGGAATACCTGCTTTCTGTACTCGGCGGATAAACGGGCGACAGTCATGAGCTTCCGTGTTGCCTTTAGCCACTTTGTGGCGTCACTGGTTTCAGAAAATGCCAGTAAAAGGGAAGCCTTCGATGCGGTCTCATTGGAGGAGAACATACATCCACTTTAGGGAACACCATCATTGTCCGTCGGAGAACGAGCTCAAACTGCAGCATCAAAGACCTGCAAGATACCTCCAGTTTTTTACACTCTCATTTCACAGATGAGTGGTGCCACTGGGGCACGGTTTCACGTTCTGCTACTTGGTACTTTGCATGAAGCAGTAAAGTCGAATTTCACAAATTTATTACCTGAGAAAGAAGGGAGTCCATCCCGTTTAGTGATGGAACTTTTCACTTAAGGAAATTTTATTTGGGGCAAGGGAAACCGCTAGAGTACTGAAGCATTAAAAATTACTAGTACTTGTTTCCCCATTTCTAACTGCTTTTCTTTGAGGGACAGAAGTACGTTGTAGCATTTCTACGTTAAAAAACAGAAATAAATGGATAAATCCCAAAATCGTCTTGGTGACACAGTGCAGGTTTACGAGTATATGACTCGTTGGATGATGTCATAGTGCTAGAGTATAATGGGCGGATTTCAACTTTCAAGGTGGTTCACCAGGCAAGTATTATCTCCCATTACGGGGTATGAAATAACGGTAACCAATAGGAAACTACATTAATCCAGTCAACAAGTGGCAGAGCATTACGGCTCTTACACACCCACTTTCAGATTTTTGGCGATACAATATTATTCGTATCACAAGCACTGTTACTGGATTATGCAGACATGCCAACTTTCAAAAATGAAAAATCGGGAGGACATGCCAACTTTCAAAAATGAAAAATCGGGAGATTTTTAGAAGTGTATCACGAAGTAATCACTTTTAATTACCACAATATTTGCATGGCACCTTAATCCCTTTATGACACTTTGCCAATTTTTAATGAATGTCACACTTTATTAACATGTTAAGCTAAGTACACAATTTGAACAGTTCATCAAGAACGTAAGAAGGAAAAATCGGGAGTCTCCCGCTTAAATCGGGAGAGTTGGCATGTCTGAATTTATGTAACAGTCGCCTGTAACTAGTTTCCCTTGATTAAATTGCTAAGATAACCGCCAAAAATTGTCGTGAATCTTTCCTCTAGTTGGCAATGTGGCATCAAATCTGATGGTGGCCATGGACCAACACGGGAAAAAATATTCACTTTAGGGATGTGTTGCTTTTCGTTATGAATTGTGATTCGATAGCTACGAGCATATAATGGTAATTGCTTAATTCTTTCTCGTTACAGAATGGATTATATCTGACGCCCAATTTGCTCTATAATTTTCCAATAAGCATAAATACAAATATGAGGCTGAAGATAGCCTAGCAGCATCAGAGTAGATCACTTTTCGGTAAATATGGAAATTTATTTTTACGAATGATTTTCGGCACAGAGATTTAGAAGCAAATGTTTTTTCTAATTGAAAAGAGAATAATAGGTGAATTAATTAAAAATAAACCTTTACAAAAATATACATTCTTTCGTTATATATTCTAAAATTTTAGACGGATGGGATATCTGAATATTTCAATGGGGAGAATAATAAGGTGCACTAATATGGCCGTGGCAGGAGACGAAAGATAAATTGCGTACCCGCACAATGCGAGTAATTGTTTTTATTTGATGAAATCACAATAATATTTCTCCATTTTCCACGATGCTCACAAAATCAGTCCCATAAGAGAAATCCGTGATCAGATTTGAAACCTGCAGAGAGATTGATGTTTTTTGATTGATTGATGATTGTACAAACTAGTCAAACTAATGCAAGGAAATATATTTATATTGGAATATATTTATCACCACCCAAATTTTACACATAAATATGTATATATACACACACACAAGTACCAACAATGAAACAACAGGAAAATAAGCACGATCAAAGATGAATAGGATAATGGATTTTAGTATTGGATGAGGAGTTGGGAACTTTAATTCCCATGCATAACGCACTGCTTTTCTAAAAATGAGTCTCCAAGTTCATTTGTTTCGGCATCTGTCCTTCAAATTGTTTTCTCACTCCAATAAAAAATGCACATGGGTAGAACTGCAAATACCATATTCTGACGCGAACACACTTGCTCTAATTAAAAAATAAACTCATGTCTGTCGTCGGATATCCTTTCCGATGATTTATTTCTAAATTAATGAGCTAAATGAATTGTCATCAGACTTTAATTTCTTTTTATAAAATCATACTTTATCAAAGCAAGCTGTGGTAAGTTGTCTGGCCATACCCGATGTGACGCTTCTCTTGGCAGGATGCAACAGAAATGAGATCCGGCACTCTGTATGAGGTGTCACAAACACAAGACGGGAAGAATCTACACCCCTGAAATCACCGCCTTCAACGGCATCTTTAAGAAAACCCATTTGCTACCATGTAGATACGAATCATTTCCCCGGCCACTTCACCGAATCAACCGCTTCAATCAACCCCATTTAGTTCATATACAAAATTTCTATGGATGCATTCTTTATTTGAAACATTTAGAAAACGATAAATTAATTTTAAAGCGCATCAACGTATATTATAATTAATTTCTTACGGCCAATAATTGTGTTATTCCAATATAATATCCGAATTGCCCGACAGCGAAACATGACCATATTCTCTAAATATATGTAAAAACGCTTATCATCTGGAAACAGCAATGCAATAATTAATGATATCCAGAAAAAATCATTAGTTCTAAACACTTATCTAATAGTCTCGAATAATATGTCACCCTTAAGGTGGAATTGAGAAAGGCCTCGTGCTGAATTACTTTCCAGAAGTTTATCCATCATAAATTAACGTAATGCTGGATAATCGACGACTCATAAATCCTAAGAGGCGATTGGCTCGACATAATCAATCCATCACTTATACTCGAATGAAACTCAATGGAAACTGCGTTCTTCTGGATTCCTATGGCCATGTTACGCGAAATAAAAATGCCTAATTCAAGAGAAGCGTGCAGTACACCCTGCTCCGAGTTTATGTGGGTTGTTTTACGACAGTGTTTCAAGCGATCCCTATGATTTGTAGTTCTGAAATGACGGAGGCTGAGATATCCACCTACTTGGACGAAACTCGTTCCCCGGGAAGAGGTCTTGAAAGCGATACCCTTTAAGGCATTTGGTCGGGAAGGGAGTCAGCGGGATCGAAGCCATGAATCACGACCAACCCCGATTCCCGGACGACCGCCACCCGTGCAGTCCCTGTCCCCTCCGAGAGTCACCCTCTCCTCCCGCCGAAAGAAACGGCAGTGCGGTTTAGGTAGACAAACGGGCAGATCGGACGGAAAAAGGAAAGTTCACCGGCGCAGGGACGGCGGTGCATGACGTCGCCTTCGAGCCCTAGTGAGGCGGGGGCAGGGGCGGGTGTCGCCGTTGATATTTCCGCGGTCACTCTCTGAACAGAAATGGACGCTATGACGACTGCGGGGGTCGTGTAATTGAAACGGGAATTCACTTTTCATCCAAAAAGAGACATCTTGCGAAACACAATTAGGTCATTTCTTTCACGATATACTTTGATAGTACAAGGGAGAAAAAATACATTACATTCCAAGTCGACGCAGTATTCTTAGATTTACAAAAAGGCTTCGCTAAAATCCCACACAATAAATAGTTACACAAACTTAGATGCTATGGAATCAATGAGAAAAGTATTAATTGGATTAGAAACATCTGGTCAAACCGCAAACAAATAGTAGTCATCGATGGGTTGTGCTCAAAGGAAAGAGATGTAACATCGGGCGTCCCCCATGGAAGTGTAATACGGCCTCTTCTATTCTTAATATACATTAATGACTTGAGGGAACACGTCAGTAGTCATCTCAGGTTATTTGCTGATGACACGGTGATATACAGGGAAATCAGGAGCCAACTAGATCGCGAGCTACTCTCTAGAGACTTGGACACAATCTCGAATTGGTGCAAGAAATGGAGATTAATGCTAAACAAACTCGATGGTTTCAGGCTTCACTTTGTGGAAATCCATTCTAATAAATCAAAAGAGAGATGGTACTTTTTTCCACACTTTATTATTTAAAGTCGACCGTTGATGTCGCCTATGCGACGAAACCGGTCGACTTTAATTAATAAAGTGTGGAAAAAAGTACCATCTCTCTTTTGATTTATTATTAATGCTAAATATAGACGAATGCGCAGTTTTGAAATATTGGAGAAAAGGAAGTGGCAAACAGGACATAAACTACGAAATAGAGGGTTCAGTACTAACTACGCCCAAACAAGTAAAATATTTGGGGGTAGTTCTAACACCACGCCTTTCATGGGGAGCACATATCAGGACAAAATGCGGATCCGCGATAAAGAAACTGGGCTTCATTAAACGGGTGGTGGGGAAATGTAATGAGAAAGTTAAAGAGATATGTTATTTCGCTCTATTTAGACCACATTTGGAATATGCCGCAAGTATTTGGGATCCTTGGGAGAAAATCTGGCCAAAATAATTAGATAAAGTCCAGAGAAAATCCGCCAGATTCGTGAAAAATACAGGGTGGGACCCAAAAGTGGTAGGACTGATTTTCTCTGGAGCGAACGGAGCGGTAGAGGGGGGCCTGCTTGGCAGGTTAAGGTGGAGAGGGCTCTTAACAACAGACTGACACTAACCTCAGTCGCCTGCGGGCTGTCGTTCAGTGAGGACACCGTTTTTAGTGAAGCAAGGTTTTTGTCCGCGTCGAAAAACAAAATGAATCTGAATTTAGAGCAACGTTATTCCGTAAAGTTTTGTGCGAAACTCGGGAAGACAGCAACTGAGACCCTCGATATGATCAAGCAGACTTATGGGGACACTGCCTTAAGCCGTTCCACAGTGGCACAAGTTGTTTAAAGAGGGTAGGGAGCTCGTTGAAGACGACCATCGCTCCGGACGGCCGTCGACGGCAAGAACCGACACGAATGTGGACAGAGGACACTGCTGAACACAGACCGACGCTTAACCAGTGAAGAAATTGCAGACCAGTTGGGTCTGTCTGCATCCAACATCCAACGCATTATTTCACAGGATTTGGCCATGCGCAAGGTGTGCGCCAATATGGTGCCGAAAATTCTGAGTGTCGACCAACAGGCAACGCGTGTGCGCATTTCCGAAGAAGTGTTAGCCAATTTGCACCGAGATGAAAGTTGTTTGGACAATGTGATAACTGGTGATGAAACATGGGTTTTTCAATATGACCCCGAAACGAAAAGACAATCCGCGGAATGGCACACTTCCGCGTCTCCACGTCCAAAAAAGGTTTGCATGAGCAAATCAAAAATCAAAACCATGTTGATTGTGTTTTTCGACCGTCATGGAGTGGTTCACAAGGAGTTTGTCTCACCAGGGGAAACTGTGAATGCGAGCTTTTACGTGCAGGTGCTCACCCGCCTCCGAGAACGCGTGAAAAGAGTCCGACCGGCCATCGCAAACTGCTGGGTGCTTCATCATGACAACACGCCGTGCCATGGCGCGCTCGTCGTCAGACAGCTCCTGGCCAAATACGGCGTTGCCGCGTTGCCGCACCCGCCCTATTGCTCCGATCTGGCACCACCGGACTTCTTCTTCTTCCCCTGATGAAAAGACAGCTCAGGGACGACGTTTTGACTCGATAAAGACCGTTCAAGAGGCTTCGACGAGGGTCATCAACGGCATCCCCAAAGAAAATTTCCAGCGGGCGTACGGGGAATGGGAGCAACGTTATACTAAGTGTGCAGCAGCCCAAGGAGCATACTTTGAAGATTATTAAGTTGATGAAAGTATATCGTCAATAAAATTATTGTAAAAAAGTCAGTCCAACCACTTTTGGGTGCGTCCCTGTATATGTGACAAGAACACAAGTGTGGCAGGTCTCTTAGGGGATTTAGGCTGGGAGCCCCTTGAAATACGAAGAGAACAAAGCGAGACTTAGACTTTTAGAGAGATTCAGAACCAGCGAGTTTAACGAAGACACAAAAGAAACTTTAATGGTCCCACACTATTGAGGTAGATCAGACCACAAAGATAAAATAAGGGAGATAGATTCCCATACAGATAGATTCAAATATTCATTCTTCCCCAGAACAATCAGAAATCACAATAGTAAGAATCCGAAGTCTATTTAGAAATATTAAAAACGTTTAAGTTACAAGTCGGAACAAAATTAAAAATTCATAGATTGTGCATGTGTATGTTTGTTGGTAGTTTGGGTTCTTGCATGTGTGTGATAGGGTTGGGGCGAAAGGGTTCTTGCATGAATGTTTACCATGTTTGGTTTGTGGGCTATAAATTTGTGGCTTCTGCATGCGGTTTTTTCCCCCTAATTTACGGGTGTTGCCCTAACACCCCCCCACCAAACGCCCTTACGGCGGCTTGCGGGGTTTTGAGTAGATGTAGATGTAAATAAAAAAAATGGAAACCGTCAATTTGAAAGGTGTTTTCCAGAAATTCGGAAATATCGTTGAACCATGCAAAAATGTGTCATGCCTATCTACTTAATTAACCTCATTTCTCTTACGGGAATCAATCCTAATGATCAGCAACTTGAATCGCAACCATGCGTTCTATTGCCCACACAAACGCGGTGATTTTTTTAAGGGTATACAGCACGATTTTACGGATTTGCGGATTCCCCGATACTTTGAGACAGAAACGAAAGGTTAAGAAATCCTTTATTTCTTTCCCGATGATGCAGTTCGTTTGAGATTAGAAGTGACATGGCCTAGCGTCGTGAAGGACGATCAGATGTTATTTACCTTACATTATACAGCCCGTGTTAGCCATGGAATGTGCATATTTCTATATTTCACTTTCATTATGCCGTAGTGGCAAAAAAAATGCTAACATCGCGAAATATCCAGTGGGATAATATGTCACGAATGTGCTTATTTAAAATTATTAATTCGTAACTTCTCAGAGATCTTCAAAGATTAGAACGCTAAACATCCGTTGGTGAAAATACAACTCTCATGAGCAATCATGAGGCATAATTGGAAATGGCATCACCATCAATGGCATTTCCATTACAAATTGACTATTTCCAATCGTATACTAGAGAAAAAATGAAAACTCACTGAGGACTGCAAGCGTTCAAAATACTGCTTTCTTGTAAGAGCAGGATGGATGGGTTAACCAGTTGAGAAACATTCTCGTGAGTTAAAACATGAAGCTGCGGCTTCAAGTTGCGTCCAACGTTCGGGTGTTTAATGACGTACTGCTCAAAGGTATGAGAGGATTGAAAATGTCTATTTTCACCATTAAATTCGACCAGTAATTCTACATATAATCACGTCTTAATCACTCGGTCATGAGATAGAGCAAGACTTCCCTTTAGGTACAATGAAGGAGAGGGAGGCTCCATAGTCTATTTTCCACTCTTACAGAATAGTTGAAGCATTTTGATATTGTTGAGAAAGATTGCATTGCCTGAAAACCGAGGGACCTAAACTATCTTTTTCCAATCCTATTAGACTGGTAAGTAAAATGTCCAAATGCTGACGCTAAGACTGCTGATTCGAGCTCCGCCTCAATCATACTATATATGAGCGGAGCCCTGATGTTTCGGGCACTTGGAAACATGGTGGCAAGCCAAAGTTCGTCGGGACCTGAACGATCACATGATCCACCAACGTCGGCAAAGATAAAAATTGTAAACAGACATTAAAACCCTACCCCAATACAAAAGTAGCAACTAATAATAGTACTAGTCGGAGTAGATGCAAGCTTTCTGTTATTCAATACAAATACTAATCGTGGAACAAAACATTATTCATTTCCGTGGTGGGAGTCAAATCGATGAACTTAGGTTTGTCAGACTAGCGGATCACCGAGCCGGCTAATCTTCATCTATCTGACCAGGCATTAAGATTTTTCTTGGCCCAGAAACTTATGAGAGTAGCTACCGAGTATCTAAAAACATATTCAACAGCATGGATGACGGGAGTAGCCACCTCAAGCGTGCTTTCCATGTTCAAGTAGATTGGCAAACAGGAGGACTCCACTTAAAAATAAAAAGAAATGTCACCATCTTTCATTGTAGGGTTCAGCGAGGAAGGTGGTTTTCGGAAAGCATCTCTCTGTGCCGAATGCAGAAAACACGCGAGCGGGAGGGAGGCTTCCTCGGCCGGTGTCCTCTCCGTCTAAGAGTTGCACCACGATCTCAGCAAATCGACTTCCACGAAAGCTCTCTAACTCACTCTCACTTTTTAATGAGGAGTCGGTCTTGTCTTAAATTGTTCACCGCACAGTAAGTACCTGCCTTCTTTCTATTGCCTTGCCCCTGCGGGAATTTCTCCTATGTCATCTCGCGGAGAAATGAAAGGGAAGGAGGAATGAAATGAAAAGAGCCTACTAGTTTTTGTTCCGATCCCGCGAAGTTGGTCGGAACGAATTCAACGAAAAGAAATGGTGTTTACCACTAACGTAATTGGGAGAGAAACTAAATTAAGTACACCTGGTATCCAAAGATACTGACTATAATTTATATTAGGGATGTATTTGATATCAACAAGTATGTCTATAACTTGCAATGGGAGTAACAACGTGATTTTTCTTATATTCGTCAACAAAGGAATCTGTAAAGAAAATAAATTATGTACGACTATTAAAAATCGTATCTCATAACGGGTTTTAATGCGCTAACGGAATGAATAAGAGCAATTTTTGGCCGAAAGTCTTTTTGTTTTGTTGCATGCTTACTCAAAGACGAGATCTCTAGCATCATGCAGATTGGTACAATAAATGGCACGGCATGAAATTCCAATTTCGCAGGTCTCGTGATATTTGAATAAGCAATACCACCTGCCCTATAACATACAGTAACGTGACGTGGAACATTGCATTGAACTAATTCCTTTCCAGTTAGTAAACTGATATCGCTGCGACGAAAATCAGTGCTTCATTCTTGCTAATAAATGAAAATATTCATAAAACACTGCCGCATTTTTTTGATGCCACTTGATGCCCAACCTTCAATTATTCGTGAGAGCTAAAGTAATTTTCAACGTCAGAATAATTTCTAGAGCGATGGTTATCCGTCAAATATTTCATAGATGAAAAGATATCGCTCAGGCCCATGACAAAATACGCAAACTTTCGATTAAAATGGAGTAACGAACCAGGAGAAGATGATCTCATCAAAATTAATCCGCCCCACTTACTCTTCCCACCAAGTGACTCCGCCTTCTCCCCAAAAGTAAAAAAAAAGCCCTCATAACAAAGGAATTCTCCCCGGCGCGCCCCTGCTCTCTTCCCCCCTGCCCTCCACCCCCGTTTCCTCGCCGTCTTGCCTTGATGCTCCGTCGAATCTTCCCGTGACGTTGGACTTGCTTCGCTCGCCTTCGGGAGTCTCTTGACCCCCGGGTGCGGGAAGACTCTTCCGTGTCGATCCTAATTGCCCGTGTGCGCGGGCGGCGACGGACAAGGGGTCGGGAGGGGGTGGAAGGGTCGAGACGGGGCGGGAGGGTTGAGAGGGGGTGGGAGTGAGCGTTGGAGGGGGAAAGGGGGTGGAGGGGGAGAGGAGGTGGGATGGGAGGAAGGGTATGGGAGGGGGAGAGGGGGGTACCGGCCCGTCTGGCCCGAGAGAGGGGGCAAGGAGTGGAGACGCGGACGGAGAGAGAGTGGAAGGGAAGGAGTGGAGGACAGAAGCACCCCGGGAGGAGGAAGGACGCCGCGGGGGAAAGATGGACGGGGCTCGGGCCTGAGGAGAGGGGAACACTTTTGAATTACCCCGTTTCCCTCTTAATTCAACTCTATTTGGTCTGGATAGGAAGAAATCATAACCATAACCTTATGGATTCCCTCCCCAAGATTTATATTAACCACGTGTCGCCACTTGTCATCCCATTGTTTGTGTGCTAGAAAAAATGTTTTCCTCGAGCCAAGGTCTACGCACGCGCAGATCATAAAATAAACAAATAGAAATTAAAAAGTTGAAATTATGGAAATATTTCCGGCGACGAAATATTCATGAATTTTCGTTAAAATTGGGTAGACGGCCGTCTTAAGTTAGTTTGTTTTTATTTTCCATCGAAGACGATGTGTAAAATGTCGATAACATTCTAGTTTCCGAATAAAATGCCATGTCAGACAATGGGCGCCCGAGAGTGGAGGAAAGAGCACTTGTAATGTATGGTGAGCGTATTATTTGACATACGCCCTTGGAATTATATAGTGGCGTTTATTAGTTTCCACATCCAAAAAATGAAATTGCTGAAAACTGAGGGATATGTGAAATTGTGAGTCAAAGTGTTGCTCACATTATGACTCGTGCTCTGAATTTCATAAATGAGATAGTTTAATGCAGCGGAAGATTCGATGTAAGCATCAAAGGTAACTAAAAGACAAGGATAGCGCTTAGTTCAAGCAATTCCATTATTAGATACGGATGAGGGGCATTGAGGTGGGATTAGGGGAAAGCAGAAGATAAGCTGAGCATGGAACAGCTAACACGAGCAGTTTATGTGGTTGCGCTTCTTGGCAAGATATACAAACCAACTAGATGGACACACACACGGAGGAAACTGTGGCGAAAGCAGGCTGGACATTTCTCCACCACAGGAAGTTTTCGAATCCGAGAGTTTGGAATACTTAGCTTTACTTCGCTTCCCACCCATGTTGTTATGCTGCAAGTGTATTACATTGCAATACCCCCATCCGCAGATGTTAAACAGGAGCTTGAACAAAAGCTTAGGTTTGAGTGAAATCGGGAAACGTTAAAGGAGAGTATGCTCCACTCATTATAAGCTTTTAGAAACGTAAATTTGTGTCCCAGATCTTAGGTATACATTTCATTTGCACGCTATTTCATGCTATATCACTTCCATCTGGATTTTTTTAATCCATGACATTTCATACACCCAGGAATTTCATCAAACAATACTACAAATGTTGGTATACAGAAAAACAAGCCACCTAGATGGCGAGTAAGAGACGTAGACATAATCTTGGATTGGAGCAAAGTATGAGGATTAACACTTAAATTAGGCAAATGCGCAGTTTTGCAATTTTGGAGCAAAAAAAGGAAGGAACAGGACATAAACTAAGAAATAGAGGGTTCAGAACTAACTACGGCCACTCAAGTTAAGTATTTGGGGGTAGTTCTAACACAACACTTTTCATGGGGTGCATATATCAGGACAATATGCGCATCTTATTTAATGAAATTATCGGTATTACTAAACGGGTGGTGGGGAAATGTCATGATAAAGTTAAAGAGAGGTGTTATTTTGCTCTCGATCGACCTCATTTGGAATATGCTGCGAGTATATGGGATCCTTGGGAGAAAATCTGCCAAAAAGAATTAGATAAAGTCCAGAGAAAATCCGCCTGATTCGTTAAAAATTGTTGTAATAAGAACACAGGTGTTACCGGATTCTTAGGGGATTTAGGCTGGGAGCCCCTTGAAATACGGAGAGAACAAGCGAGACTTAGACTTTTAGAAAGATTCAGAACCAGCGAGTTTAACGATGACACAAAAGGAATTATAATGGCCACACACTGATTAGATAGAACAGACCACAAAAGTAAAATAAGGGAGATAGATTCCAATAGAGATAGATTAAAATACTCATTCTTCCCCAGAGCAATCATAACAGTAAGAATGCGAAGTCCATTTAGAAATATTAAAAACATTTAAGTTACGAGTCGGAAGAAAATTAAAAATTCAAAGATTGTGCATGTCTACAGGGTTCGTCCGGAAAATAAGTGTACTGAGCTCAGGAAAAAAAATTTATTACACTTTTACATATCTTAAGCTAATATTCCTCAAAATAGGACCCTTGTGAGTCGATACACTTGTTCCAGCGGCGTTCCCATTCCTGGAACGCTCCCGCGAAGGCTTCATCGGGAACCTCTCGAAGACACGTCGTCACGGCCTCTTTGAGGGCGTCCAAAGTCCCGTATCACGTTCCTTTCATACTCCTCTTTATCTTCGGGAACAGAAACGTTCTCTAAAAAATGTGGATCATTTTTGCAGTGATCCGCAAGTTGTGTCGCGATTTCCAAACGATTGAGTCTTTGATCATCACTGAGCACTTTCGGCACCAACTTTGCACAAATTTTTCGCATCTGCAATTGATCCCTAATAATCTCGTGCACTATTGTTTTTGGCACATTACACTGCTCTGCTATCATCCGAACACTAAGACGACGATCAGAGTTCAGTACATCGCGAACTTTTCGCGCATTTTCGTCGGTGAGTGTCGTTGATGGGCGTCCAGGCCGTGGTTCGTCGTCGACCTCTTCTCTGCCCTCCACGAACGTCTTGTGCCACCGAAAGATCATGTTTCTGGACATGGCTGACTCCCCGTAAGCCTGGTTAATCATACCGACAGTTTCGGTAGACGATTTCCCAAGCTTTACCGCAAATTTGATGGAATAACGCTGCTCCAAAAACTTCGGCATCGCGTTCCGTGACGTGGGTCGAGCGTGGAGGTTCGCGTTAACAGAGCTCCTCACTACAGCACAGCTCAAAGCCGACTGCCTTTTCCAGCGTCGCTTGCCAACATACCCCCCTCCAATCGCAGTCCGTCAGAGCGGTGCTGGGCGCGCCTGGAGCGGCGGGAAAAAATCAGTCTTACTCAGTCTTTCTTCAGTACTCATTCTTTCCCCGAACAATCACGAACCATAACACGAGGGCGTATTGAAAAGTAAGGTCTCCTTTTTTTTTCATTGATAATTACATTTATTCTGAACTTTGTGAACATCGTTAGAAAGGTTGAGCATTTAGCTATTTTTCTACACAGTCGGCTTAACGATCAATCACTTTTTGCATCCTCGTAACCAGCTATTTAATACCGGCGTCGTACCTTTCTCCCGCCGCGTCGCGAAGCCAACTAACGACTGCCTCTTGCACTTCCTCATCTGATTTCTAGATTTCTGTCCCCCAAAGAGTTTTTGAGAGCGGGTAACACGTGGTAGTCGCTGGGGGCTACGCCCGGGCTGTGAGGAGGGTGGTTGATGATATCCCAGCCGAATGCATCGAGTCGTTTGATGTGACTGATGTGGACGCGCATGGTCATGATGCAAACACTTCTTTGGTGAGCCTATCCCTTCTTTTGTTTTGGATGGCTCGTCGAAGCATTTTTAGTCTCGATGTAGCTTTTTGTGTTGATTGTTGTTTCTTTTGGCATAAAATCCACCAACAGACCCCCAAGCCCAAGCCAAAAGTAGTATACCTATACTTCTCCTTCGAAACAATGTTCCACTGGAGGCATTGGGTGCTTTGTTAAGTGAGCTTGTTAAGTGTTCTTGCTGGTAATCAATGTAATTTTTGTGTTTTTTTAATATATATTTCAATTATTTGTTTTTTATAATTAGTAATTTTTATTTTTTTCATTTCTTATTTATTTTATTATTATTTTTTCTTGTTTATTTATTATTATATTTATTTATTATTTTGTTTTTTTTTTAATATTTTTAATATGTTATTTTTTACTTTCTATTTTTTCCTTTTTTTCTTTTACTGATGTTTAAGGGTGTCAAGTTGTGTTGAGGGGAGTGAGGCGCGGGAGTTCAGTTGAGCTTTTTTTCCAAGGTCCCCTATTATTTTACGTTTTTGTTTAGGTGGGAAGGGGATGTGAGGTTCGTCTAGGTTTGGGGGAAACCTTGTGGATTGCGGAAATTTTGGAAATTTCTTCCTTGGAGGCATTTTGGAGGTGGACTGAAGGATTTGTTGCGGGTATTTTGCTTTTCCATACATCTACATCTACATAATATCCCGCAAGCCGCCGCAAGGGCGTGTGGCGGGAAGTGTTAGGTCACCACCCAAAAGAAAAAAAGAAATACCGCATTTTAAACCAGCACACAAATGCAAACCCCAATCGACAGCAGTGCACACATTCGTAGAAACATCCCATCATTCGACGCGCTTGCAAACACACATCCACCTCCCTTCACTCCACAAGCATGCAAGTACATACGCTTAACTACACCAAATAATTGTACCCCAGGATGCAGGAAGAAATTTATCAGGAACGTTCAAGCTAGATTTTAGTAAGTGGCTAGGCGAAATACCACAACCACAAGAACGTGCTACGTAAAACTCTTTCCTACCCAAGGTGAGGAATCTGGCCCAAAGCCATAAGGAAGGGAAGGTGACCATAAGGAGGAGATCAAGGGATTTTTGGAGAGGACCAAGGATTTTTGGTAACTGAAAAGTGCTTTTATTATCAAATCACTGACGAGATGGATATTCAATTCTGTTTGAATGTTACGGTTCGGAATGATCCATGGTTCTCCAGCAATGAGTCAAGCCAGCTTGGTAAGCCGTACCTGGATTTTATTTACTGCGTGCTTCGGGACATCCGCCCATATGGGGCATGCGTACAGTATTTGTGGGAGTAGTGCGGTTTGAAGTATAGCCAGTTTGGAGTTAACAGAGGTTTTGGAGAGTAAGAAATGGAGAGGAAATGTCGCGTGCATTGCAGAAAACAGGAATGGATTGGAGGAACAGGAGACTGATCCGTAACCTGTACATGTCTCAGACTGCTCAGGTGCGAGTGGGGAACGAAGAGTCCGGATGGGCAGTGTTAGGAAGAGGTGTAAGGCAGGGTTGCCCATTGTCACCGGTGCTGTTCAACGTATATGTGGAGGAAATGATTAAAGAGGCATGGGAAGAACTGGAGGTAGGAATGAATGTCGGAGGGGAATTCGTGAAATCGGTTAGGTTTGCTGATGACCAAGCACTAGTTGCTCAGTCAGCCAAGGGGTTGCAAGCATTGCTGAGTGAATTGAAGGTTCAGTGCGATAAATATGGGATGAGAATCAATATTAATAAAACAAAGGTTATGCGATTTTCCAGAAAGAAAAAGGCTAAGCTAAACAATAAAATAGGAGGGGAAAAAATAGAGCAGGTAGAACAGTTTACGTATCTCGGAAGTGTTTTGGACCAACACGGTCAAAGTAGTACGGACGAAAGGAGAAGAGTTTCGCTAGGCAAGGAGGCTTTCTCAAGGAGTTGGGAGTTGTTTAAGGGGACTTTGAGTATGGAGGTTATGGAAAGACTCGTAAAAACTCTGATATGGAGCGTACCTATGTACGGCGTGGAAACGTGGTCACTGAAGCAGGAGGATAGACGTAGATTGGAGACTTTTGAAATGTGGGTGTGGAGAAGAATGGGGAAGGTGAAATGGACCGAAAGGAAAACAGATGAGGAAATACTAGAGATGGTGGGTGAGGAGAGGGGTTTGTTGAGAGAAATCTATGGAGGCAAGAAAAATGGACGGAAGGCATATTGAGCGGAAGTGGGATGTTGAAGATGGTAATAGAGGGGAGAATGTTAGGCAAACGAGGAATGGGCAGGAAAATGATGGGGATGTTCAACGGGATGAAGTGAGGAAAGAATTACAGAGAGATGAGGAGGGACCTGATGTGTTGCCGGAGCTGACCTGATCTAAGTATGTTTCTCGATTTTCTTTTGTTTTGTTTGGAGTCGCAAGATATTTATTTGACAGTTGTGTGCATCAAAAAACCTACCTTAATCGGTAGATTACCTTATAAGAATAAATGAAATTGGTTACTTGCACTCTATCATAAGAAGAGTAAATAAGAATACATAAGAGTGAATGGAGCAGAACTATCGTAATTCTCAGATATTGCAAAACGTAAATTAATACCCTAGTTTGGCTTTTGTTTAAATTTGCTAACAGCATGACCCGACGGAAGAGTACGTCTAAAATAATTTTAAATTACTGATGCAAAATATAAATATATTCGAACCACGTGAAAAAAATGACATTAAAAGTATGCTTAATACTCTGATGACTCATTAGGTGATTATGAATATTACAGTGAGTCTACAATCCGTGCCGCTATTGTGAATGGAATGACAGTCATACCTCAATAATAAAGAAATTGACATGTAAATATAGGATAAACATTGTTAACTGCTTCAATTGAGGGAAAAAATCCAAAAACATTTTTGCAATTCCCAGTGATCACATAAAGATAAGGAGGGAATTTTTCATTTCATCGTAATTCCGGCGAAAATGTATCGAAAATTTCTCCATTTCCAATAGTTTCGAGAGCACACATTTTATCTGAAGGTTTTTCGTAAATCAAAATCAAACGCAAAAAGAGTCAGAGGGATGCATGAAATTATTTTAAAAGAGGATTTTGTGTGAAAAATGGAAGAGCAACGTGTCATGGAAAAATAAACCGCGGCAGTTTAAGTTTTCGGTACCATTGGATCCAACAACACCACACGTCATGTCCTCTTAATCACTGCTGCTAGTGAAAACGTCGAGACGCCCATGCATCTCTTCCGCTCGAGTACTCCCTTGAAGCTTAAGCTGGAAACGCGTCATGCCTTCCACACTAACCCTCACAGCCACTGAGAACAGCCAGCTAGCGAGCGAGCTCCTCCCACGCCATTCAGAGTACTGCTCTAAAACTTGCGCCGCGCCTCCTCCGTGACAGTTGGAATTAGAATAGATATAGAGCTCATAATATCTTGTTTTTCCTCACAAATATCTTGGAACTATCACCTAGGATTACCGCTATAAAAGTAGAGCAGAGCAATGATGATCGCCAATATTCTTATCCTACCGTAATACTCAAAATGAAATTTGGCATTATTTCTACGACTTTTTTCGATTAATCTATCGAGATTTCTGAAATTGAAATAATTTAATCAATTAATTTACATTCAATTTTTTAACCTTTTTTCTCCATTTCAAGTACGTAAAACCAAATTAGTTTTGATATGTAACATTCAAGACTCTGGTGTAGGAGAGAATTTTAGACCAGCGAGGAAGAGGCAAGAAAAGGATAGAAAAGTTTGGACATGTAGAGAGAGGGAGGGAGTTAGCGGCTTTAAGGAAGGATTATTTGCAGTGACAGAAAAAGGAGGTTGTATTTCATTAGGAGGGGTCAATAAAGGTATCGTTGATCAGATCATGCCCCTAACAACAAAGGTAGACTACTTCTATAATGATAAGCAACCTAATATTCGTACCAATCAGATTACTTTCCGTTCTCACAAAATATTCGAGAAACAACCAGGGTAATCACCGTGCATTATGTAATCGGCTAATATGTTCGACAAAGTTGGAAATTAATCCCATGCTTCAAGCGCCATTCCATTGCAGAATGGGATTTATCCCGCTTAATACTCTGAATGACTCATTAAATACTCAGTTTAACGAGTTTTACGTTAATTCAGTTTATTTCAGTCCACTTCCGAGAATGACATACTCTTAGTGTTAAACATGCTCCGAACAATAAGCGCTATTTCTGAGAACGGCGACTACGCAGAGCCAATACATATTTGGTTTTCGTCGCTCATGGGGCTCAAAACCCGCGTAGGAGTTCAGTCCGTCACTGGTTTGCTTCAAAGAACCTAAGGGTTTTGAACGACGAGAGACCGTAACGCGCGCCTCTTTCGCATGGATGCAGTCCTCGCCAAATAAGTATTGGTTGCACGCATATCACATCTTATAGGCGTGACCTAAGTATCATTTTTTAAATACTTTGATTAAAGTATGAACGGAGCACAATTATTCTTAAAATCTTTATGTGGGTTCGTCTGAAAAAAATCTGCTTCTAGAATTTTCAACCTCTATTTTGAGTCATCTGACATTTTTTCAATTCTCTTACACCGAAAAGGGCATGTTAATAAAACATTGGTTAAAAATGAGTAGTTTGTTCGATCACATTAAAATCGATGGCAACGGACAATCTCTAAGAACTTTGCAGCTTATCAGATAGAAATATACCAAAAGACAACGGTAAAAAACGCAAGGTAGTATTTAAGGAGACAGAAAGTTAAAGATAGGTAAACATAAAAATGGAAGGACTCTTAGAAAGCTTAGTGGTAATCAAAAAGATTTAAATTCCCTGTGTGAATACGAGTCTTGAATTCTATCCTATTATTTAGGTTCTCAAACATATCCTCATTAAATTTATGGATTAATTCGTTTTCCTATTTTTTCAATTCAGAATTTATAAATCTATCAATCCCTCTAAATTACTCCGGAAATTGCCAAATGTTTGCGTGACCTTCCTCAACAGTATTATCAGCATGCAGCATCATTTTAAATAGCCACCCCTTAAGAACTCGGTCGTATTTACAGTCACTTCTGCTTTAAGGAAGTGCAGACGGTACGGTCACAACGTTCATCCAGGTATATCTTTCGACCTTTTGGATGCATTGGTGAAAATAAAACTGCTAATACTTTTTCCTTTTGGATAGTTCTTTTCTTAATTTCCATTTAGATGTACTAGCCATTGATCCTCATTAACAGGAGTGCAATAATCTTTCTTATTAATGAGAAAAATGTCAACATTGCAATAACTAGGTGACGGACGCGGCGCTAGCGGAGAGAAGAAAATTATTCTCGCCGTCAGACTTCTCGGTGGCTCGCTGAGGTTTCAAGTAGATGTAGACCCGTAAAATTTTCCAACATTTCGCTTTTATCTCTTACAATTTATTCCATCTCCTGCACATTTGCCGGCCCCACTCCCATCCCCTACTTCACCACTCCCTGCCCTCCCCGGACGGTATTAGCGGACTAACCAGTTCCACCCACCCACCAAAGAAACCCACGCGGACCCTCCTCGCGCTCTCCCTCTCACACACAAGGCCTTTGTGACAGAACCGCAGTCCTCGCCTCCCCACTCCGCCCCTCCCACACTGCCCCGGCAGTTCCACCGACGTCACCCAACCACCTACACAAGGGACCGGGATTCGGAAGACTCGAATCCGCCCCGCCTCTGTCCCCATCCCTCAACGAAGGGGGGCCTTACCCCCCTCCATGGCATGGCCTCCCCCTCTGCTTCTCACAGCCCCCTCACCCAGCCCCGACCCGCGCCACTCTCGTCCTTCACCCCGTCCCTTTGTCCTCTTCGCACCCCCTGACACCACGCACCCCTCCCTCGGCTGCCTCAGTGAGCACCTCCGCCATCAGCCGCGGCCCGTGTGAGAAGTGACCTTTCCCATCTCCTCGCCCTCACATCTACCTCGCCAGGGCTGTTATGCGTTCCGTGCGCAAGCGATACCGATTTCCCTTCAGTGAGCGATAGATAGCATTTCGATATGAATGCGAAATTGGCCGCTCCATATTTCGCCACCAATATCGGAACTGGATAACGTGATGTGTGCATCAAGGTATAAGGATATTTCATAAATATTCCATATGACTTTATCAACGTCTACATTGAATCCAAGAACAGTTAAAACGCGACATATAAACGGATCAAATAAAGTCGAAGATGTTTAATTTTAGTTTTATGCATGAAACTTTGTCTATTGCAATAAATATTTTTGTATTACTTTATCCCTACGTACCTCTTCCCATTTTCACATGTTCTTCTCTTCCTGAGATGAAACGTCCCTCGTCTTGAGAATCTCTTCGTTCACATTGACGCATGCGAACAAATGAAGGGTTAGATTACTCGAATGGTTCGACCCTTCCCTTCCTCTCAAACCGTTGAATCCTCTCATTGCTGGGTTACCTATCTACATCTACATCAATACCCTGCGAGCCACCATAAAAGGTGTGTAGCAGGGAATGTAGCACCAGGAAGAAAGGGTAAGGGACGAGAGGGTTGGGGTTTATTCAAATAGGTAGGGAAGGGGGGGGAAACTGTAAGAAAAATATATATGTATATATATATATATATATATATATATATGTATATCCACGCACAGTCCCTAACCTGTACGTTAATACTTATTGTAAGAAACTGACTCCTGGGGGATTTCAACTACAAGCATTCTGGTCTCTTATCGTTCACGAAAAAAAATGACATTTTAAACCTGTCAGTCTTGCAGTATATCTCTCTAATCTTACATTCGTGATCCCTCCGACCGATATACGTTGGGGTTCATATTATATTCTTGATGTCATCGGAAAAAGGCCAATCTTTAAATATTTTTAATAAGTTTAATCGATATTGTAAACGTCGCTGCGTAAGAGAATTCCAAACTAAATTGTCTAGCAAAGTAGATAGGCTGCTTCGTTGGTCATAGCAATGTTTGACAAATCTAAATCCCTCCGCTAAACTCTATCTAATTCCGAAATCAAATTATATTTTGAGGATCCCATATACTGGCAGTATACTCTAGGTGGGGCCTGACCAAGGCAAGGAAACATCGTTCCTTCACTTTTTCATCGCATTCATCTAGCACTCTTTTCACAAATTCCAATTTTTCATTAGCACGACCGCATATTTTTCGTAGGTGTTTTCCCCAGGACAGATCGTGAGTAATTGTTACACCCACGTATTTAAAGGAATCTGCCCTCGCGATATTGGTTTGTTTCACTTTGTAAGTATAAGGGAGGGAATTACTATTTTCCCAAAAATGTATTACTACGCATTTTAAAAATGTAATTCCAATTGCCATCCATCGCACCAATTTTGAATTGCATCTGGGTCGTTGGCTAACACGACTCTGTCTTCGTGACTTCGAATGTCCTCATAAATTACTGCATCATCGACGAAAAGACGAAGCTTGCTATTAACTACGGTGCTGAGGTCATTTATTTAAATAAGGAAAAGGAGGGGGCCTATGACACTTTTTGACCTTTGATATCTACCTTGCATTCTCTCAACGTGATCAAACCAGCGTGAACCACTTCTTTTATTCTTGTCTAATAATGTCAAGTGTATTCAATCCGCATGCCTACACTACCCATTTATTCCCCTCTCTCTCTCCTAATTTTACTACACCCATCTAGTGTCTCAAACCCAGAGCTATTAAGCGGGGGTGATAAAGGAACCAGTCCCCAAGGATGGAACCCTCGCTCGCAACCAAATGAACTTTTATTAGTCCCTTTGATTTTGACTCGACCTTCGCTATCCCGTTTATCCGGCAGGAAAACCACATCCGCCAGTTTCAGTGACATTTTGTCTCCTTACATTATGGCAGCCCTTATGAAAACAGCGTGACTATGCCTGCACAAGGGTACGTGTCACTTCCTCGAGTCTTATGCAATGCCTGACAGTTATGATAATAAAATATAGAGAAACAATTCATCTCCCAGCTTTTTTGCTCCCGAAATTATCATGTACCCAAATTATGATTTTATTAATTAACATTTCCATTTCATTGATTAAAAAATTCTTCGAAAACGACATTTGAACAATAAAACGTTATCAAAGAGATGTAATTTCAAATAAATACAGGCATTATATAGTATAAACAAAAGTACAACTGTGACAATCGTATGACAATGTGTACTAAAAATAAGTCTTGGATGCACATTTATAGAATTTTATATTTGCCATACATTTTCTTCGTGGATACCTTCTTAATCATGTGTCCGGAGAGAGAAGTACAAAGTTACCTGTACATTTAAGTGCACGGTTCATTGACGATTAAAGTCCTTTGCCTTTCACAAAGTAACTCCAGATCAAACTCAAGCAAAGAACAGGTTTCATTTATTCAATTCCCGGTCTCAACCTCCGGGTATCATTTCCTGCAAGCAATTTCAGGATGTGGAAGAATTGTATTACAGTGTATTCCACGGAATTCTTAATCAAATGAAGTTTTCCATCATTTCATTATACCTGAGTAAACGTTCCTTTGCATAAATCCAAGTCGGTCAATTTATCGGTCCATTTACTTCAATAAATCTAAATTTACTGGTGTTCTTATTCCAATGTATTCACTACATAGGAACATTGAAATTTCCAAAACCTTATGATAACAAATTCTTTCATATTGTCTTTCTTTGGTGGGAAATTAACACATATTGACCGATTCAAGAGACAACAGACGATTGAAACTAGGTACGGAATATTCTAATTAATGCTGACATTCCTATAAAATCAGTTCGAGTGAATTAATCCTTCTGTGCTCAGCAGTACAGTCGATTATTTCGGTTCAAATTTTGATAAATTCCATTGGTCCTGTATTGCACCAAACAACAACTTAAAATAAGACAAAACTAAGACACACGCATTGAAGTAGGATAATCAAAAAGCAAAAAAAAAAATTCACAGTACATTCACACAAAAGTAATCACAAATATGGGTCGACGGCTCAGCATCACATTTGGAATGATACGTTGGAAAAGGCCAAAAATTCCTATGGTTTACAGGCATAAAAAATCAGCCGCGTGAGTAACGAGTGGGAAGGAATGTATTTCGTACCACGGAGCAAAGAGAGCACGCTGTCGCACTCTCTCATAATCCGGAAACGTAGATACTTACCTATCGCGTAATCTGGCCCCTCGATCGGAAAAGATGAAAACCTAAGCTTACTTCGCTGCTTTCCTCGCTGATGGATGGAGCATTAAATCCTCCACGTGAAACCCCTCACGGACATTCCACCAATAAGGCCGCCCCTCCCTCGCTAAAACCCACCCCACCCCCCTCATCCTCCTACCCCCTTTCCCCTCCCCCTCTTCCCGCCCCTTTTCAAAGATTACATAAAAGACACAAAAGAATATCTACAAGTGACATCCTTTTGTTTCCTCATCTCCGGACCACTCCTTCCCTCCCCGCGCGGAGGAACTCGCCGCGCAGAATGCATGAATATCTTAAGATGTGGTCAAACTGGAATAAAACCCTAAGTATTCCCTCTTACGACTGCCTCCGTGTTACTCGTGCTGCGGAAGACTCTTTACCCGGTGTTCCTTCGTTTTGTAGATACTATATTCAAGTGGCATTATGCCAGAGGACAAGATGCAATCGTGACGCTATATACGGCTGCGATAAACAGCTGAGACCCCTCTGAATTAACGCAGAGGAATACCCAACGCTGAGCAACGCAACCCTATCTTCGAGAAGAAAGCTAACTCTGCAAATGGGATTCTAGCATGGGGAAGTTTGGATCACGCTACCTTTCCTCCCTTGAGGCTTACCGGGAAATGCCGATGATACTTTCAAAGAGTTCTGTGGTCGTAAATCATCATTACTATGTGCGAGTCTCAGTGTTGCCACCTCATCTACTTGCAACGCTCGTTGAATTCCCGATCGGCTCTTTCTTTCTCCGCGATGGCTATCTGCAGGAGCTCAAGTTCATCTGACTGGGAGCTCGTAATTGGAGTCTATTGGAGACACTAGGCGGTGTTACTGTTTTTTGCAAACTGGAAACCTTGGGGCTGGGGCGTTCGAGGAACTAGAGGCCGAAGACGCGGTTATTCTCCTCCTTCGAGTTACGCCATTTTTTTACAAGCAAGACGCATAAAAGTTCGGCTATCATATTTCCGGCCGTCCTAGAGATGTCCATCATTTTTTTTCCTCGGACGCCTACAAGCACTCAAATCTATCGCTTTCAGTCCTCGCCCGAAAAGTCGACACGGTATCATTAATATTTACATTAAATGCCAGTAGGTACATGTATTTCTCTTGAAAATATATAATTCTATCATAACTGTTAATGGAGTACTGAGGAGATTCTCAGGAGCCACGCGCGCATAATTATGCCAATTAATTAATAGAAAACACTCAGATTTAATGTTATTATTATAATTATTATTATTACCTAACGTAACGACTTTATTACTCAATTTTAGAAAGCAAAAATATACGAATCATGCAAGAGCGAATACAATAACTTCTTAGTCCTTTGACTTCATGGAAGTTATTAAATTAAACCCCAGTGATGAACCAAAAATGTTTATTTGGCAGGCGAAGGTAGACTTAATCTCATATGCCAAATTCAAGCATCTCGGCACGGCGCCAGTTCCCCCACCTCCGCCTATTTCCACAACTTGATGATACTCGGGAGTTGTGCTCAGGTTTACCGGAGGACATCTAAAGGTATCACTGCTGCTCATACCCAGGACCAAATAGTCAGTGCTCGATAACTTCACCCAAAAATTTATTACACCTCTTAATAAACACCTAGGTGGAAAAGTTTCGATTTTATAAATTTTTATGCCCCTTAATTTTCTATATGCTCCCCAATAATGACATCAATCGTTAACCAGAAAATATTGTATAATTGACGCGACTAAATTACGCGCAAACATTTAAAATATGAGCTCAAAATATGCCTAAAAATATATTTAAAATAATATCTTTTAATAAAACCATATGAAAATTCCTTCGGTTGGATACGTTTCACTTCTTTAATTTCAACCAAATAATTATGACGATAAAATACCTAAATTGCAATATTCCCGAAAAATCCTACGCCTCTTTACTGTTTACGGTATAATTTTCTTAAATTCCACATCAACTCGCTCGTCATTTCATTGATAAATCATTTCTTAAAATTTCAAATATGTACTGTAAATTTACTATAAATCGTAAATATACAATAACCAATTATTAATCATGGCATTTAACGAAATAAATTATACTCTCAACATATAGATACTTAATGAAACGTCAAATTCATGCATCAACATTAAAAGACAAAAGGAAAGAGAGCATTTAATAAACAAATATCCATTTCTTCTTTAAATATCCATTATTATGTACGTAAAGTGAGAATTATGACAAAACAATATGAGAAGTAATTCATCAGCGATATAATCATAAAGAAAGAAGAGTGAATAGATGACGGGGACATGAAATCTAGAGGAAAAGTTAAGAAAAGAAAAGACTTGGAGCGTTGTGCTCTTTCTTGACTTCATTTTTGTGGGAAGAAGATGCACGTAAACTGAAATATTTTAAGATATCGGAATGAGGAATGGTTGAAGAATATGATGAATGGAAAGGCAAACAAACGGTTGAGTGGTAAGCATGCTAGGGGAAGATGAGAAGTTGCTAGAGAAAATACGAAGGATGGGAAAAGCTGAAATGCGATATATTAAAGGTAACTGGTGCTAAGGCCGTGATAGAAGGAAGTTAGGTGAGCGAAGCAGCATCAGGAAGAGAAGAGATGTTTTAGACAGCATGTAGAGAGCTGTCTAAAAGTGGTGGAAGGAAATGGAGGTGAAGAGTGATTCATTGTGACGTGAAGATATTTATATGATATGCAGAGACTTAGAAGTTCTTTACAATCAACTGACTTCAGATAATAAAATTTAGGTTTCATCCAAATCCTTCCTTCTCTTATTCGGGTATTAACGACAGTAAAAATTTCAAAGATCCTATAAACGTGTAACTACTTTCTAATTCTGCCTATTTCTACGTAATGGTTAATTATTTCAGGGTTTATTGTTGAGGTAAAATACTTATTAGTCCAATGTGATCATTTTTAATTATCAACTAATGTTGCAATTTTCAAATCGTTATCAGACGGCATGGAATTTGGTGGCCCTGAAATATAGGTTATATAATAAACAATTTATTCACCATCAAAACCACTGTAATCAACCTGAAGTTAGGTTGGATAGGTGAGGATAGATCTCACTTAACACTAAGCTTAACGGCATATGAAATTTATATATTTCCCACGAAGATATGGTACCCGAAAAATCGCAGAGATTGCGCGAAGCTAATGTCGCCCAGGGACATCACCCGGGATAGAACCCGGATCCCGCACTCTCATCACTGGACTACCACGTCCCTACGGTTTTACAGAACTTCACCATCCTATTTACCTTGTGTAATGGCAGCTTTTTCAGAATAAAACAACTGTCACGAATAATAGGAATTACTTAAGAATTTATATAACAAAAAGTGTCTTATTTCTATGCCTTTTAAATATTTAATATAATTTTCAAGTAAATATTGCCAAAAAACTGGTATTATTTGAAAGAATGAAATGTAATTCTAATGATTAAGTTATTGAGTGGGAAACTGAGGGTGTTTCTTGTCATTTGCGGTAACGTTTCGCGACGACATGCCTGACACCTTGAAGTTTACTCTTATTTATTAACGTTTCGTAAAATGAAACTCATATGGAAACTCACGACAATAGTTTTAAGTTTTGGTGTTCCACAATCGTGCCTCAAAACTACCGTTAAAAGTAAAAAATGCAGAGATTTTCACGCTTAGGAGTGGCACAGAGATACTTATATTACTGAAGGTAAAATTATAGTTTGGAATATTAAATCTTCATTGTCTTTCGCGGACCAAATGTTTTTAATGGTAGATCTCTACCGCGGCTGTTTGGGCGCCCTTTATTTAGAATCGATGATGATCCGCCCAATGGATAAATTTTTAGGCACTTTCAACGATTTATCCAAACAAATACTATCCTCGAGCACTGGTAACAAAAAAAATTAACAAATGTTACAGCAACCGTACTCATTAGTGTTAAATAATTTTATATTCAGGGCGTAACATCTAATTTTATCCATGGTCCCGTGGTCCCCATTTTACTGTGTTATAAAAGCTTCCTCGTCAAATTCAGCTAAGAAACGCTGCCTTCGTAAATCGGAAAATAAAAAGAATGTTAACAATAGTACCCTTTTCCGTACCATTCGTTTCTTCGTCTCTACCCTCCTCCGCCAACACTCCCTCCGCCTCCAAACACCCCTTTCCTTCTCCTCCCTCCCTCCTCATATCCCACACAAGACTCCCACCTCCGCACGACCTCCACACCACCCTTCGGCTCTTTCGATCGACGTCTCCCCCTCTCTCTACCTCCTTCCCCTCCTTCCTCATCGCCCGACCCTCCACGCGGTGCGTGCCCCTCCCCCCACCTCGAACACCCCACAAACACCCCGAATCCCCCTCTCCACCACCAACACTATCCTCCTCCCTCCCTTCCACGATCGCCCTTTTCGAGCGTCCTAATCTTTTTTCTCTCTCTCTCTTTCTCCTGCCAGCTCTCCCAGGTAGCTCTCTCCATGTAAGGAGAGCAAGCGCGGCGGACCACAGCACGATCGTGACGTCACCAGCCTGGTCTCTCTCCCTATCCATCCCTCCCCTCCCTCGCACCGTCTTCGGTGTGAGTGGTGCGGAGGAGGAGGCCGTTGCTTGCAGCCGTCTGCAACTGCGCATCCGCGTGTGGAGGAGGGAAGAAAAGCAGAAAAGGGAAATACGCAGAAAAGGGTAGGGTGAGGATCGAGCACGGAAAAAATCCGAAGGACATGAAGGGGGGGAGCAAGAGTTGAATAGAATAGGGGCGAACGAGGAGGAAGTGTGCACGCGCTCGCTGGTGCGTGGTTTTTTTGACGGCGCGTGCGTGTGTGTGTATTTTCGTGTGTGTGCGTGTATGCGACCGGAGGGTCGGAGAGAGAGGAGGGGGGTGTGAGTCGGCCCGGAATGGGAGGGGAGAGGAGGGGAGAAGAATATTCACGTGACCACGGTGAGACAACATAAAGAGTTGAAGAGATATTGCGTCCTCACGTGGAGGAATTTCCAAGAAGCTCGCAAGGAAGGCGAAAAGGGTACGGTAAAGGGTTAAAAAGAAAAGACCCCGAGCCAGCAGACACACGCGAATTAAGTGGGTGCGTAACTCGCCAGTCGGGTTTTTTTCCGGAATCACGAGGATACCAGTGGGGAGGGAGAAGAGTGGAAGAAGTCATCATCCTCTCTCGATCGAGACATAAAACAACCCCTGCAAACAAGAAGCTTCGTGCAGATATCTCCTCTTTCCTTTAGAATCCCAGCCTTGAGACCCAAAGAGACATCTGAAAAAGACTACATTTTTCAAAGGAAAAACGAAGTGTTTTTATCCTTCCGCGTGAGAGGGAGGATAGGTGCGCAATAGAGGAAAAGCGAACGGAAAGGGTAGTCTGCGACCCTTGTTCTGTCATTTTAGGGTTTCCCGCGGGAGAAATGCCCGGGGCTGCAGGATGTACGACCCTCCGAGCAGCGCTGCCATCCCGAGCAGCAGTAGACTCCTCGTCGGCCGACGTCCACCCCTCCCCCTGCTCCGCAGATCCTCCTCCCTCCGCTCCCGACGCTCCGTGACGTCCACCGGATCCTCCTCCTCCGCCACCGTCGCCACAACAGCCAGCGGGAGCAAGCGAGTGTCCTTCCACCGGGACGTTAGGGTCAAGCGGATCCCTTCCTACCTGGGCGAAAGGGGCAGATTCGGGAGCGGCTCCTTCAGGCGGAGGCACCGACCCGCCCCCTCGCCACCCCCTGACCCCTCCGCCGGTCTCGTCCGACGTCTGGATCCACCGCACTCTCGCCAGGCATTGGCCAAGGAGGCGAGGAAAGTTTTGCGCGAGGCCGACAGGGTCACCTGCACGACCCTCCCCTTACCGAAGGGTGGAGGAGGAGGCGGAGGAGCGGCGGGAGGGGCCGGCGGTGGCAAGGCCGCGATCCCCCTACTCCTACTCAACCGACGGAAACACCGGCGCGCCCAGCCTCCCCCCCGCCTCCTCATATCCCCTCCCCAACCGCCGCAATCCTCCGTCGACGGAGCTCCACTCCCCGCCGTGGTGACGTTCAGCAGCGAGGAGGGTGGAGGGGCGAGCACAACCGACTACTCCTCCCTCGAGAGGCCGCCGAGGGAACGGCGAAAGAAGAAAGCTCTCTCCCCGATCATAGAGGCTACGACTCCCGTGATAGCAGGGCCAGCCTCCGGAGGAGGTGGAGATTATTTCAGTGAGCGGTCCAACGGCGGTGAGAGTCGCAGCATCCCGAAGGACTCGGCGGCGAGGGAAGACGGTGGAGCAAGCGGGGATTCGTTGCTCCGCAGCAGCGATCGGGCGGAGAGCAGCTTGGACTCCTTGACCAAGGAGGACTACAGGGGGAAGGTGGGGGAGGAGACTTCGACGCCCGGCGTGGGGACTTTAACGGGTGACAAGATGGTGCACAGTAGTCAGATGCCCGCCGACCGTCCGCCGCTCACGCGGGGCACGGTCACGGGACTGGCGCAGCAGCTCAGCATTACTAGGCGGCCCAAGGGCCCGCCTCCGGTGGTGGGGAGGGGTTACGCTACGACACTCATGGACGCATATGGTGCTGACGACTATATTGTGAATCACAACAACAACCGGCCCTTCTCTTATACGGACCCGAGCAATGTGCAGACCTCTTTAGCCAAGTCGGGCGCCCATCCGAGGAACGGGGTCGACTCGGACGGAATATGCGGCCTCGATCAGCGAATCCCACGCGGAGGGAAGGAGGTAATCTACGCGCAGGTGGTGGTCAGTGGGCGGGATGGCGGCGGAGGAGGTGAAGGGGGTGGGCCGTCCTCGAGAACGGGGGGCGGCGGAGTTAAGAGAACTGTCCACACTTCAGTGTTGAATCACCAGCGAGCGGAGAAGGTGCCAGTCGTAGTTGCAGCAGAGGGTGCAGGAAGGATTTACTCGCGGTCCAAGGGGAGGAAACGTCTCGGTTCGGAAGGCGAGGAAGAAGAAGAGGAAGAGGATTACGAGGAGGAGAAGACGAAAGCCTTGGGGGAGGAGGAGGAGGAGGACGAGGGAATCGCTGGGGACATGATGAGGATTGGCGGTGGGTTTGGAGTGGGGGCGGGAGGAGGGACATCCACCTCATATTACAGCCATCACCACCGGAGTACTTCCTCCAGAGCAGCCGACTCCGGGAAAGTGGATTATGACGGCGACTACAGGACTCGCCGCAATGGAAAGCCGATCCAAAAGGCTTCCGATCCCAGGAGAATAGAGAATTACAAGAGGTTTGACGAAGACGATGAAGACGACGCCGTCGACCGCACTTATCGCCGAGGCAGCCTCGACTACGGCCTCAACAAGGCGGAGTTCAACAAAGGGCTCGGTTACAACAGAAAGGATCTCTTCGATTCAGGCATTGAAAATGATTCTGGTGTGGGTGGCTCTGGAAGGAGGAGGCCCAAAACTGGAGGAAAAATGACTGTGGGCGAGGGAGTGACCGCAAAAATTGTGATGAACGGAGGGCCGAACCTCCGCTCTGCGCAGATTGGTGGAAGTTGTAACAACATCTCGCGTGTTACGATTACCAACGATAGTCCGGGTCTTAGTGGTTCAAAAGACCGCTTCTTTTACTATGGTGCCAGTCCAGAGGACAGCATGGCCCTTCAGGATAAGCGCAGGGGGAGTGGTTCCACGACAACTACAGTCACCAACAGCAAAGGTGGCCATGTGACTTCCTCCTCTATGACCTCCACCCGACTGGTACGCGCTGCAGATAGACGAAGAGACGCGGATCTTCCGACTTCCTCGGTTTTAATACGCCACTGGGCACCCCCGTCAGATGACAAGCACTGCGGCCACAACCAACAGTTAATCGTTGAGGAATCAAAGGTTCAAGAGAGCTACTACCATAGAGAGCGTCGACGGAGGAGACGGCGAACCTCGGAGGGGTACGAAGAGGAAGAAGAAGAGGAAGTAGAAGAAAGAAATGGACTTCCGCAGGATGGCGATGATAGCCACTACAGGCGTCCTAGAAACGGTAAAGAAAAGGTGAAAGGGCGCCTGGAAGACCTGGAGGAGGAAGATCAGAGGGTGAACGGCAAAGGAGGCGGTAGTCACTCGGACATTGATGAATATGACGATCGCAACAACAATACAACAGTTACAAGCAGAAGTAGGCGTTACCAGAAGAAAGCGGAAGCTACGCTTAACAAAAAGGGGACATCAGCTCTCATTGAGGAGGAAGATCAATACCCTGTGGATAAGAAAGGGAAAGGAAAGAAGGGAGAGAAAGAGGGAGAAGAGAAGAAGAAAAGAGGGTTTAGGCATCTATTCTCCAGAAAGAGTGGCAGTGGGGTTAAGGAGACTACGGAGGAGAAGGGTGGCGTTACCGGTGACGACCACAAGTCTACGTACGACAGAAGGAAGGACCGCACAGACGGATATGCATCAGCGGAGGAGAGAAGGGTGAGTTAAATAATTTGTTTTAATAATTTATGGTAAATGTGTTGCAGATGACTTTTAGGTGCTTCTATGGAGAAAGTTATATCTCATCCTCTAGCTTCAAATCATAGGGAAAACAACGTTCATATTCTTGACGGAATTTGAAGCCTTTATCATTACGTTACCGGGACAGATGCTACGGATTTCCGTGGACCAGCAGAGATTGACATTTCGCGTGGTTGTTCATAAATATTTGAGTTGACTCCTTTTTATTTCAAAAGACAGAATGCAACTTGATACGAATCGTGAGATTGTACACCTAGAATTCTAGATAACGTATCTTCTTGATTTTTCCAGTGTAAATGCATGTGTGTGCGTATACTAACACACACACACACACACACATATATATAAATATATATATATATATATATATATATATATATATATATATATATATATATATATATATGCATATGTATATGTATTTACATATTCAAACTCGAAAATCCCGCCATATGGCGAACAAATATTATTTTCGCGGTTTTGGTTTTGAGCAGATCCCAAATTTAAAAATATTTCCTTATCCGGGATTTGAACCACGGACCTTCCACTTTCCGGGCGGATGCTCTACCAATTGAGCTAATAAGGTCCGTGGTTCAAATCACGGATAAGAAAATATTTTTACATTTGTGATCTGCTCAAAACCACCTTCCCCACCTTTCCTGTGCTGGTATTTTATGTGATTTCCTATCCCCTTTCCTTCTATGTCTATTTCTATGTGCGAAAATAATATATATTATTATTAGGTAATCTACCGGTTAAGGTAGGTTTTTGGATGGACACAACTATCAAATAAACATTTTGTGACTCCCCACCTAGCAAACTAATCTATATCAGGTCCCTCTTCATCTCGGTGTACTTCTTTCCTCCCTTCATCCCGTCCAACATCCCTATTCTGTTCCTACCCTTACCTCGCTTGCCCAACATTCTCCCCTCTATTACCCTCTTCAACATTCCACTACCGCTCAATACGCCTTTCATCCATTATTCCTGCCTCCATAGGATTTCTCTCAACAAACCCCTCTCCTCACCCACCATTTCCAGTACTTCCTCATTTGTTTTCCTTTCGGTCGATTTCACCTTCTCCATTCTTCTCCACACCCACATTTCAAAAGCCTCCAATCTACGTCTATCCTCCTGCTTCAGCGACCACGTTTCCGCGCCGTACATAGCTACGCTCCATATCAGAGTTTTTACGAGTCTTGTCTTAACATCCCTACTCAACGTCCCCGTCATCAACTCCCTCCTCCTTGAGAAAGCCTCCTTGCCTAGCGCAATTCTTCTCCTTACGTCCCTACCACTTTGACCGTATTGGTCCAAAACACTTCCGAGATATGTAAACTGCTCTACCTGCTCTATTCTTTCCCCGCCTATTTTAATATTTATCTTAGCCTTTTTCTTTCTGGAAAATCGCATAACCTTTGTTTTATTAATATTGATTCTCATCCCGTATTTATCGCACTGAACCTCCAATTCACTCAACAATGCTTGCAACCCCTTGGCTGACTGAGCAACTAATGCTTGGTCATCAGCAAACCTAACCGATTTTACGAGTTCCCCTCCGACTTATAATATATATATATATATACATTTATTTATTTATTTATATATAAAATTAGCATATTAAAATAAATTCCCCTCCGACTTTCATTCCTACCTCCAGTTCTTCCCATGCCACTTTAATCATTTCCTCCACATATACGTTGAACAGCACCGGTGACAATGGGCAACCCTGCCTTACCCCTCTTCCTAACACTGCCCATCCGGACTCTCCGTTCCCCACTCGCACCTGAGCAGTCTGAGATATGTACAGGTTGCGGATCAGTCTCCTGTCCCTCCAATCCATTCCTTTTTTATGCAGTATACGCATTAATTTTTCCCAATTCACTCTATCAAACGCTTTTTCGAAATCTACAAAACAGGCAAAAGCGTCCTGGTTTTATTCTATATTCCTCTCAATTAGTGATCTCATTACTGCAATGGCATAACGCGTACCTCTTCCCTTCGTAAACCCAAACTGATCATCCCCTAAGTAATCATTTGCCTTACTCTCTATCCTTTTGTTGATGATCCTGAGAATAACTTTAGCTGCGTGGGATATCAAACTTATTGTTCTGTAATCCTCACATGATATAGACTTTGCCTTTTTTGGAATAGGAACAAACACCAATCTCACAAAATCTTCCGGCCAGATTCCTTCTTCATATATACTACGAATCAGTCCTTATAGGGCATTCTTCCCGCATTTTCCTAAACATCTCAACAGTTCTACAGGTATGTTGTCCACCCCAACGGTCTTATTTGCTTTCATCTCCTTTAATGCCCTTTCTATTTCATCGTCGAGTATGCCTGGACCTAAACTATCTTCTTCTACGTCATGTTCCTTTTCTATGTCTAACCTTGTCGGCCTAAGTTCTTTACCATACAGTGTTTCTATATATTCCTTCCATCTCTCTTGGATTTTTCTTGGTTCGACTATTATCTTACCCCACTTATCTTTAACTGCTAGCACAGATCTTGCCTTCTTACTTCCCGATAATAAGTTAACCTTGCTGTATAGAGCACAATTTCACCCTTCTTCTGTAAACTTTCCATATTCTCGCATTGTGTTTTCCACCATTCTTCTTTTGCTTTATTTGTGGCCCTTCTCAATTTATTGTTTAACTCTTAGTACTTCATTTTGCCTAACTCTGTGTTTACATTTTTCCATCTTCTTCTCTCATCCATCTCTGCAATCATCTCATCCGTGATCCATGGTTTCCTTATTCTTTTCCCCTTAACGGTTCCTATAGTGTCTTATGCTGCTTCCGATATCCCTTGCTTGATACATTCCCATTTTTCTTCGATTGTACTCAGTTCTTTGCCATCATCCATCATTTTCTCTACAGCCTGCTGATACTCCTTCCTCGTTAATCCATTTAATGCGTCTACGTTCCATTTCCTAACCCGCCGTCCTTGCCTTATCTTCTTGAAACGGACGTTACATTTCATAACAACTAAATTGTGGTCAGAGTCCGCATCCGCTCCTGGGAAACTGTGCGAATTTATCACACTGTTCCTAAACCTCTGCCTAACCATAATATAATCTAACTGATACCTTTCTGAGTCCCCTGGCATTTTCCATGTATACCTTCGCCTTTTGCGGTGTGTAAACCATTTGTTGGTGATGAATAACCCCTGTCTCCTGCAGAATTCAATCGCTTTCTCCCCGCGTTCATTCCTCGTGCCTAACCCATAGTCCCCCACCTCACCACCCTCTCTTCCTTCGCCTACCGTCGAATTCCAATCCCCCATAATTATCAAAAGTTTCCCTGCAGGAGCACGCGCGATTATATCCTCTAACTCATCGTACATCCTATCGACTTCTTCCTACTTGCGATTGGCATGTATACCTGAACAATGACCAAGTTCTTTGGCTCTGCTTTAGTCTCTACGAGTAAAATTCTATCTGTCGCTATATATATATATATATATATATATATATATATATATATATATATATATAGCGACATATACATAGTATATCCATATACACATCCATATACACAGTAATCAACCCGAAGGTCGGTTTAGTAGGTGATGGTAGAGCTCACCCATGTACCAAGCCCGACGGCGTGTGGATATACACACATCAGGGTAGGGGGGCCAGTTCCTTTCCCTGTGCCAGTTATGGTTTCCCAGGAAGATCTGGTACCCGAAAAAGCAACTAGCTTGGGTGGAGCTACAGGTGGCCAAAGTGCCTTGCCCGGGAATCGAACCCGGGACCCTCCGGTCAGTAGTCCAACGCTCTACCCACTAGACTACCGCGACCCGCCATATATATATATATATATATATATATATATATATATATATATATAATTTTCGCACATAGAAATAGACATATAAAGAAAGGGGATAGTAATACACATAAAAGACCAACACAAGAAAGATATATATATATATATATATATATATATATATGGAAATAATTCTTGATTAACCGTAATTTTTGTGTATTAAGATCCGAAGTTAATCCAGGTGTCGGATTACCTCAAGGTGAGAGAGAAAATTAATCATTATTTGTTTAAGGCAAACTCTCTTAGGTGGAATTCCATGTTGCTCGTTGGAATTAAGATATTTACGGGATAAATTCTCGCCGTACAGAATCAAAGTTCATTTTAACTTTTGTGAAGCATCATCAAGGAAAGTACAAAACTTTAAAACAGCCTGATTAAAACTATTTAATTAGGGTTGTCAATTAATATTTTTATGGCAAAATATATGCTAATGGAAGAAAAGCTTCTGGTTGAATTTAAGTTACTAGGAATACCGGACGAGTTCGTGTTCGTCCAGCTCAAGTTAAATGGTCAGAAATTCTAAGAAAAATCTTTGGCATACGGAATACATAACATACTGCTCCATATTTTAATCCAAGGTGATGAGTTGAAGACGTGGAAGTTACAAAATATATTCATTTAAAACGAACATGAACCTCCTCAAAGTTGAACCTGAGACCATAGAATTCTGTTAAAGAGGACTTTGCAATTCGTAAAAAATGTTCACACCAATATTCAACCCTTGGCAGTGATTAATTTACAGTAGCAATTGCCTAATTTACTCCCCAGTTATTTCATCGCAAATGTATACTTATTAATGCAATTTCACAGTCAATAGAGGAATCGCTGATAGTGGTATGTAAAAGCTGGTATTTCTACGAGTAAATTCAGAGCTCTGCATGTAATCCATCTTGAAAAACGTCAACGAATATTTCTTTAAATTCTACCTCGTTCATCTGAGAAAAGTGACATAATAGCATTTTGTACATGCTGTTATCTGCTGTACGCACCATTCATATAAGGGGTGGCACCCGATAGAGTTGTACATCCGGGAGGAGGGGCGGACGGAGAATTTTCACCCAAGATTGCGCCTCGAGAAATGCGGATGGTGTTTTTTTCACCGTGAATCAATAGGAGCTGAAAAGATTTTCAAGGATGGGTAGGTGGAGAAACAGCTCATAACCGTTTAGCATACCTGAACGAGCCTAACAGTCGGAATTGAAGCATAAAAAGGCTTCAGAGCTTTAAAAATATCAATCTACTCTACATAATCGATACTTCGTTCTGGTATTTCAAGAAATAGTATTTGTATTCTCACACCCTCTTGATTTTGACGATGAAATTGTCCGCATTGTAAAACTAAGGCATTCTGACGAGATCAAGTGAGATAGGTAGTTTATTTTGCGGACATTTCAACGAATGGCATGAAATAAAATACGAGGGTCATCCGGAAAGTAGTACCCGTTCGTGAAATAAAGACACAAAAGTAAATATTAACAAACATAAAAAATTTTATTTGAAAGAGGATACTTTAAACTACTTCTCAACATAATCTCCAAGCAAATTAAGGCATTTGTCATAACGTGTGACAAGTTTCTTTATTCCTGCTGCATAGTCCTTCGCCGCCAGCTCATTGAGATACAGGGTCACTCCTTCTTTAAGTTCTTCATCGCTGTCAAATCTTTTTCCTGCCAAAAAGTCTTTAAGCTTTGTAAAGAGATGAAAATCTGAAGGGGCCAAGTCCGGGCTATACGGTGGATGGTCGAAAGTTTCCCATTTGAATTGCTGCAAAAGTTTTTGTGTTATCCCAGCTGCATGAGGCCTGGCATTGTCATGAACGAGAATGACACCAGTAGACAATAGACCTCACCGCCGATTTTGTATTGCCCGCCGTAATTTATTTAATGTTTCACAATACGCATTGGCATTAATAGTGTCTCCACGGGCCATAAAATCAATAAGCAATACACCTCGTCGATCCCAGAAAATGGTTGCCATGAGTTTCCTGGTGGACAGAACTCTCTTGAATTTTTTTGGTTTGTTTGGTGAATGAGCATGATGCCACTCCATTGACTGTCGTTTACTCTCAGGTGATGCATAACAAACCCATGTTTCGTCACCAGTAATTATGCGAGTCAAGAAAGAGTCTCCTTCATCAGAATACCGTCCCAAAAACGTCAGTGCTGCAGCCATACGCTTGGTTTTGTGCTCATCTGTAAGCATGCGAGGGACCCATCTTGCACAAATTTTTGCATAATGCAGATGGTGTTTAACAATTTCATGAACAATTGTTCGAGAAACATTGGGAAAATTCTCACAGATGTCATCAATTGTGACGCGCCGATCGTTCCTCACGAATTCGTCAACTGAGCTCACCAGTTGGTCTGTAATGACAGACGGTCTCCCCGAACGCTCATCGTCGTGTGTGTTCCCCCTCCCCATGTTGAAGTTGCGACACCACCGCTGAACAGACGACTCGTCCATTACATTGTCTCCATACACCTCCTTTAATTGGCGATGAATATCACATGGGCGAACGTTTCTTGCATTGAGGAATTTAATCACTGCCCTCACTTCACAACTGGCGGCGTTCTCAATTTTTTTAAACATTGTAAACAATCACAGAAACAACACAGGCAATGCTAGCGTCACGCAACTTGGCTCAGAGAAGGCAGACAAGCCACTGAAGCTATCTGACCTCGTCCAGCGGCTACTCGCGTCGTCAGCACTTCATGCGGCACGAACGGGTACTACTTTCCGGATGACCCTCGTATGAACCTATGCGGAAAGATAACACTTCAAAAAGTCTGAATGATCGTGGTCAGCGAAACAGAAGAACAAAGGAAAGAAAAAGGGAAAACTCAATTGATTGCGATTCTTGAAAAGGAATCTTATGAAACAAGTGGTTGAGGTTTATTCGCGATGACGACTTTATGGAGAAGTGATCGTAGGGAAAAAATAGAGACGCGACCGAAGTAGAGAATGAGAGCGTTCGTTCATTTAGGGGAATGGCTACGGCATGATTTGCTATTTAAATAGCTAAATTTTCTCTCTGTCCGACAAATTAATTGCAGGGCATACATTCGAACTTACAATCGCAGAAATGTTTTTCACTCTCCACAGAGCAAAAGACTACTCTGATTTCCCGAACACATTAGTAGTAGGCTAGCATTTAAGTGGAATTAAAATACTTATGTCTATAGACCTGTCGAGTATTATGAAAATAACAGCATTAAAACTAATGGATTAGATAGACATTATTTAGGTACTCTATATCATTAAGTGTTTACATGGATTGGCTATGAAGGTCCTGTGCGTTTTCTCCATTCCACACGTATTTCCATTCTTAGCCATATTCCTGTAATTGAGCCACTGTGAAAGTAAATATAATTACCATCAGAGGTATATTAGCAGTGTGAATCTTGGTTTTATTATTTTCCTTATAAGAGGTTTGTTCAAAACATAACGAGATTTTTTTCATTTCGCGGGCTTGGAGAGTCCGATTGTCACACTTTTTATTATGTTGGGATAAATGCCCCTGAAGTACGATAAAACTTTCAGCTGTTTTCATTGTGGACTTTGACTGTGACAGCCACTAAGGTTAGACGTGTTTTATGAGCTGGGCGATTTTCGTTTGCTAAAATAAATGCTTTAAAGAATTTGTATAAAATTTTGCGTAAAAAATGAAATAAAGTGTGTGAAATGTTAACAAAGGCCTATGGTGAGTCTGCAATGAGTAAATCAAGAGTTAACGAGTGGTATAAGCGAACGCCCTGGACGCCCCAGCACATTAACAATCGATGAAAACGTGGAAAAAGTGAAATAAATGGTTATGAACGATCACCGAATCACAATTAGAGAGGTCGCTTATTATGTTGGCATATTGATCGGATCATGTCATGTCACTTTTTCCAATTTTTTGGGTATGAAACGCGTGGCAGCAAAATTCGTTCCGAAATTGGTGAATTTTGAACCAGAATAGTGGCGAATGGAAGTTGCTCAGGAGTCAATAAATGAATTAAGCGAGGATGCAGAGTTACTTAAACATGGGTTTATGGATATGGCGCTGAAACTAAGGCTCAATCATCCCAGTGGAGGCATTCTGGCTCGCTAAGACCGAAAAAGGCTCGACAAGTGCGGTCGAACGTGAAGGTTATGCTCACTGTGTTCTTCGATTTTAATGACATAATACATCATGAATTCCTGCCGCCAGGTCAAACGGTCAATACGAAGTACTACCTACAAGTTCAACGCCGTTTGCGTAAAGCAATTCGAAAAAAAGCACCCTGATCTCTGGAAAAATAATTCACGGCTTTTGCACCATGATGATGCACCAGGTCACACTTGATTGCTGGTTCGTGAATTTTTGGCCAAAAACAATAGTGTAACGATGCCCCAGCATCCATATTCGCTCCGTTTGACTTCTCCTATTTCCAAAAATTGAGGGAACCTTGAAGGGCCGTCGTTTTACAGTCGTAGATGACATTAAAAGCGCATCGCTGAAAGAACTAAAGGCTATCTCAAAGATTGAGTTTGAGAAGTGTTTCGGGGAATTGGAAGAAGCTGGCTGGAACATGTGCATCATCTCCAATGGGGACTACTTTGAAAGTGAACACATCAATGCATGAAAATAAATAAATATTATTGTCCGAAATATTAAAATTCTCGTCATTTTTTTAACATACCTCGTAGTTGTAACTGAATTCCACATGATAGAATGCGAAATATCTCCCTCTTAAAATATCGATAAATCGATTTTTTAAGAGGGAGACTGTTTTGTATTTGTGACCGTATCGGATTATAAACGTGTTCATAAGGTCGATTTGGAATGAATAATGTTCCCCCTTCAGAAACCTAACTAATATTACAGGAAAACGTAACCAAGAGTACGATGATGCACGAAATTCAGATTTACGCAGTTAGAGCTAATGCTATATTTAGTTGCCTGTGAACAGTTGGATTCTCTGACACATGGTTACAAATAAAAAATCACGGCAGTAGGGTTTATATGTAATAGTAAAAGAAGCGGTGGTGTTTTACGCCCCATGGTGTTTTCTGAAAAGTTAGCTGCTGAAAAGGTAGGCAAACATTTTTGGCAAGGGTTGGATTGACAGGCTCCGAAGCGCTAGCAGGCTACGTGCTATTGTAATTAGCCTTCCATGACCGCATACATCTGTTGTAATAAAAGTCCAAAAAGGTATTATTAATTTGCCCAAGGGCCTGACCCAAGTACCTCTTTACACACCCTATTCCACCTCTCGCTGACCCTTGCCTTATAAACACGTACGTAATTCTTAGATTGTCGACACTTAAAAAATGACCGCTATAATTCATTCAATTTAGAGAGCCTTCAAGCAAAATATGACTCATAAACATTGACAAATTACGACTGACTTGACTCCTGTTGTGTAGCGTTTATGTTCAACAAGAAATTGATGGCCATACAAAAATACAAAGTATTAATGCCAGATTTTTTTAAAGGTTTCGTGATACGATATTCGATCAGTTTACCGAACAAACTACGCAAACGAATGAGACCAGTTATTGAGCATTTCACATATTTTTGAGAATACTTTAAGATACATTGAGCCGATACATGTTGAATTTTAGTTCAGTATGCAGAAAATAGATAGCTATTATAATTAATTATTTTACTACATACCTAACTAAGCGTATCACTTGAACTTTTATTCCATCTAGTCACTGTATTGGGCAATGTATCCATCCGATTGCTAGCACGGAGGCCCTGGATTCGTCTCGCATGGATTTGGTGTATTCTCTGCAGGTCAGGCAATTGGAAACGATCCAAAAATTTCATTGGGGTCCCCAGGTCATCGACTGTCGGTGGTATCTACAAATTTAATAAATTACCCATACATCCCATTTAGTTAATATATTTTTCGTGGTGTAATTACAAAAAGACAAACAATGCAAAAAAGTTAATCGAATGCGCATACTTTTGCTTTACAAGGCGGTGAGAAGTACTTCAATATCGAAAGAATAGGCGGGAACAATCCTTTAAATTCCCTATTTCGATTTATGTAACATGATGATGGCTTTGTTACAGTTCTGATAAAATCATAAAACCGTGGGAGTTTTGACTAAATGTTTATGTGAAATTTGCGACAGTGTTCTTCTCTAACCTTTCAAGATGAAATCAATTCCACATCGTACAGCCTGGATCGCTTTAACATAACAACTACTAACATAAATGAATGCCTATCATATGCCACATGCCCGAAAAACTAGTGCCCAAGAGATTACTAATTAAAAAAACCATCCTCTAAGAGAAAGGACCCTCATGAGAAAGTAAAAGGCCTTCGAAGGCATCTATTTTTCTCCGTGTTCGGCCTTAATCCGATGATCCACCACCCCGTAAATTCGAGCAAGACGTCCATTCCATGAATTTTCTTCGACTTTTCTGAGCAGTTCCTTTTTTTTTCGTTGGTGGGTTAAGTAGCGGCATTTTCATTCGCCACGAAAAAAACATTTCCCTTCAAGTCAGCCGGCAGAGCGGCCGGGTACTCTCCGACCAAGTCTCGGAATTAAAATTCCTGTCAGCATGTCGAGCGGAAACATTCGCTGATGTTGAGGGCAAAGTGAAAGTGGATTACGACCTTCTTCTGGACGCGCGCACACCTCATCGCGATCGATAAAACACACCCGTTCTTCCAGTTCCAGAATCCCTCACCACGAGCCAGCTAATGTGAGAAATCATGGAGCTTGAAGCTATACTGTTCGGGACTCACATCCGACCGACCCTCCCCATTGACCCCACGCCCCCGTTCGGTATTTTGCGTTAGAATATTCAGTAAACACACGCAAACTTCTTCAGCCCGATGCGTAATAAAACCATCAACGGCACTACGTTGTCCACTGCATACGTTGTCCACTCTATTCGGGAACGATTATTTATCATTCGCTCGTCAACATCTGTGCATTGAATTGTTTATACATTTTGAACGAAGCTTCATTGATGTCCCTAAACTTGTCTGGTAAAGTCATTAGACAAGTTTGTTTACTTCTCATACAAATCCAGATTTGAACGTGAACTATGTGCCATGGGCCGTTAGATGTGACCGTTAGATTAAAAGTCGTCACCGAAGGGTACCTGCGTTGTGCAATGAAGACAAATAATCACGTGTGTGATCCCAACTTATTTCCCAAGTTATGAAACTGAATATGTATTATTGAAGATGCCATCAGTTTAAGTTTGATTACAACTATAAGCATTAAAATACAGTTGCATATTTAATTAATATATAATAAGAAATGTAATCCAAGAAAAATATTTCATCAGCTTTAAACAGGGAAAATATATATAATTATTTACCATTACTCAAGAGAAAGACATTTTTCAATCTAAAGCACTAACTTTAATATTGTCCGCGTAATAACTGTGAATTACATTCAGTGTAAGCACACTGGTTTTAATGCACAGTTGCGTTAGAATCGGGATGGACAACGGTGTGAATATTTTTGTCGCAAATATATTTACTACATGCATAGAGCTTCATATCAGGAAAAAACTAAACTTTTTAAATTTCGAAAAGTTTAAAAGTTAGGTGACCTATCATTCCGAAGCATCGAAAGCGTCTTGGCCCACGGAAACACCAAGTTGAATAACAAGGAGTTAAACGATCGAATGCAAGAGACTACGATAAGGTGTTTTTCCCAACAGGAAATTACACCATAGCTCTCAAGTATCCTTGCAAAACAGAGATTGCAAAGGAAAAAAACCCAGCGACCCAATTATTCGGTTTTCTGTCCTCGAACGTGAAAAGGTCGTACCGAAATATCGAGCTAAGGCCGAGCGAGAAGGAAGTCCGCGAAGCAAGCGACGACGGATTTCCTTTTCGACTGGCCACACGAGAGATAAAAAAATAGATTTGTTTGCTTCTTTTGTTTCGCCATGGTGAGAAACATTTCATGAGGCTGATCGTCTCTCAGAAGCTTAATGGCCACAGTTCAAGAATTTCGATCGTACCTGACGTTTGAAGTGAAAATTTATCATTAATAAAAATTAGAAATTGCTAATTTTTATTAATCATGTTATTCCACCATATCACGCCTGAAACGTCTCTTTTTATTTGTATATTTATCGTTCATTTCTTTATCTAAGCACGGATAATCCTCTCTGCGGATTGTTCTGATAGGCAGAACCGATCTTCCAGCGAAGTATCACTTTCTCCTCCTCAAGAAAGCTTCGAGTGTACGATGAGCGATCTCTATTCGGGGCGATTTAATCCTCAGCCTGCAATTTCTGGATTACTTTTTTCTTCTCGTTTGATGCAAGATAAATCAATAGTGATATTACGGAAAAAATTTCCTGTCTATCCATTCATAATGTCGAACGCTGCTGCGGGTGGCTAACCTTGGTAGGAAGGATGGTATTTCCGCCATCGGTCGGTGCATGGTATCCCCGACGCGAAATTCTCACACGCCATGAGAGGATGATGGAAGCGACATTAAATATGGCCTCAGAAAATAAGCAAGTGAGCCAGTTCATATAAATGTATTTCACATTCGACGTCAGTCATGTTTATTACCTACCAAATCACTCTGTTCGCTTTCTCCCTGATTCTCTTATTTTATTATTCATCGATAGGTACTCACGAAATATTTGAACCCTTCTTAATAGCTGGTTTCTCAACAAACCTGGAGACGTTCATTTTTCTAGACGCGCTGAATTCTCGTTGATAATGTCCCTATGTTCCACAACGATATGAATAGTTGTGCTTTTAATAATGGAAAATAAAGTAATTAATTATAGCCAAACAAAACCTTCGTAAATTTATATATTAAAAAAACCATAAACACAGTATTCAACCCGAAGGTCGCTTTGGTAGGTGATGATGGAGTTCACACAGTACTTAGCCCGACGTCGTGTGAAATTCACACATCCAGTGTTCCAGCCAGCATGTTAAAAAGGGGAGTGTATTCGTACAATTTAGATGGAAAGTTGAGCAGGCAATCAGGGCGACGAAGAAATCGTCGCGAAAGTGACCTTTCATTTCAATTAATTCCATTTTTTCTGGACTGAGATTTTTTCAAAAACAATTAAAAAAAACCATAAACACAGTAATCAACCCGAAGGTCGGTTTAGTAGGTGATGGTAGAGCTCACCCATGTACCAAGCCCGACGGCGTGTGAATATTCACACATCAGGGTAGGGGGGACAGTTCCTTAATACACTGGGCCGGTTATGGTTTCCCAGGAAGATTGGGTACCCGAAAAATCGCGTAGCTTGGGTGGAGCTGCAGGTGCCCACAGAGGCTTGCCCAGAAATCAAACTCGGGCACTTTGGTCAGTAGTCCAACGCTCTACCCCATGGACTACCACGACCCACTGACCAACTATTTTTTATACATGTTTATTTAATAAAATTGTAACAGAAAGAAAGATTATCAGGAAACTTCCCATGACTTTCTCGTTACATATACAACGGTGGTCACCCACATACTACATAGGTGCTATCGTCCGGAACTAAACATATCGTACAACTACGAAATCATTTTTCCTACTTGATACATTCTTGTATTTAACGCTGTTATATTATATGAAGGTGTGCACTGAGGGAATCAATAATCTGACTATTGTGCCTTCTGGATTCACGCTACACGCTAAATAAATAACAGTTGAGATGTTTGTGGAATTCTGATAGCAAAGACAGACATTTTAGTAGTTATAGGAATGAATTTTACAGAGCGTAAAATGTCAAAACCATCTCAGATAGCATAAAGATCTTAAAACCTGAAGAAGTAATATTAAATGGTCAAGAAAAGAGGTAAAATTTGCGGCTAACCTAGTACTAACACCAAAGAGGTTGATCCTCCAAAACATCAGGGTAGAGGGGCCATTTCCTTCCCTTTGCCACCTATGGTTTCCCAGGATTACTACACAGCTAAGATATATCTGAAGGTATCCAGAGGCATACCCGTGAATAGGGCCCGGACTCTACAGTCAGTAGTCCAATGCTCTACCTACTGAACTATTACGTCCCCGTGCTTCATATAAGCTTCTAATAGTTTGATTCGGAGAATAAGAATTATTAGTGTCAGCTATTTTGTATTAGTATAACCGTAAGTGTAGCGTGATCTAAAGAGAAATGAAATATCACCATGGCTCGATGCATTCTCCTCTAAGACAGCAAAATGGAGAGAGCGGGGTTATAGGTCTTTTATCCTTCCATGTGCCACCTGGCCGTCTATGTTTACATTTATGATTCTGGAGACTACTGGTTGGATAACGAAAAGACTCAAATATTTACTGCGAGTCACATCAGTTATAACCGTCGAAGTAAACTTCAGCATTGGGATGTATATAAGGACCAGCAGTCATAACTGTCCCCAATTTTATTCAGTATTATTCATTCTTAATATAACGTGTTTAATGGGAACCTATGATTTCTTTTTTCCTCCTTTGCTGAATAAATATTAACCTTTACCTCGATATCAAGCATAATTTTTGGGCCGTTTTTGCATTTCAGCCCGAAAAGCTCAGAAACACACGAGAACAAAGATGCTAGCTTAGTATTTAGGTTTCGCAAACATGGGAATGCCGATCAAAGTTTCATGAGCCTTCAATCGCTTTTTGTAAAAATATCGGAAAGAAATACGCAATTAAGTGAATATCGTTTTGCAATTCATGTTGCTTAAATATTACCCTAAGTGACTAACAAGCAATATAAATTCAGTTTAAGCGATCAATTCGGTCTTCAGTCCTAATAATCTCCGCTATACATTCGCTTGTATGCAAAAAGGTGGCATTCATTCTACGAAGCGCTGGTTGAGAAACACCGGTGAATGTGATTCTTTTTGATGTTGCGAATGGGTAAACTTTGTCCTGAGTTGCAAAGGACCGAAGTGGGGTCGGCAACTTGGATGATGTTCATGCGTTTTTCAGGGAAGCTCTCGGCGGAGGAGCGGTTCACGAATACCGGCCACACTTACATTCGAGAAGAACTACTCTAAACCACGACTTCTGCCATCACGTCCGAAGGACCTCCCCATGTTTATCAACACCGAAAATTTCCAAGAAAACCAAGTTCCGCCGCCACTCTTTCGGCACCAACGCCTGCCATCCCTCCCCTTTCCCAATCTCCTCCAATTTATTGCTCAGCCCTTCTCAGAACTGAAATGAATACGTTAGCCCTCCGCGGGACAAATGAAACCCCGACGAGGATATTCCTGCGATGTTTCGGATGCAAAGCACACAATCTGTTTCCCTTCGCTTTCTAATCGGGGAAGATCCCTCCGAGGGGGGAGCGGAGGGGTGACCACTGCGATACGATCTGAGGAATTTCATGCAGTCGTCCTTTTTCGTTTTATTGAAATTCTACGTGCCCACGCAACCCCTAGTCAACCGGCCCGGGACGTGCACGGCGGAGCGTCTATGGAGAGCGCAGGAAAGGCACTTCCGAATTCCAGTGGAAGGAAGGATCTTTCGTGAATCATTGAGATCCTCCGCGTATGGAAATCTCCGCTGATTGCTAATTTTCGAAGGATTAGGCTCAGGTCTTTCGCTCGCTTGGAGTGCGTAGAGGATTTAGAAAAATGCAGTGTTACACATACACAAATCTCTAGGTGGCATTCAAACAGGGATGTGCCCCGCAGGAAGGGAGAGGCTTCTGCGAGCGAGGACGGCGAAACCACGTACTTTTTTTATTTTCGTGCGTGGGACGTCTGCGATCCTTTCTTGTAGCGTTGCCAAATCGTTTGGCCCACGGGCATCGCAAAGCCATCCGTTCGGGGAGCGCGCGGGAGTTTTAATATTCAGGCGCAGCGAGGGTCAACGTCTTCCGTTCTCCTCTGCGGAAGGTTGCGAAGACTAGGGAAGCGGAGAAAAGGGTGAGGCTTCCAGGTGTGCCCGTGTTACGTTAGGATTTTACAGGAAATCGAGGCCAAGTTGCGTAGGGGTCTAATGCTCTCTTCCACTTTCACCGGAATAAAAAACGACTCGGTTAAATGTGAACTGGTAACAAACGGAGCTTGGGAGGAAGATTGAAGTGGTTGCTGTCAATGGAAAATTAATTTATGAGACTTATACTTCTGGACAATAAAAATTGGAGAATGATGTAATCGTTGCTCATAAATTTTTATTGAAATTAAGTATAATCCTTGTTGACAATTGGGAAATCGGAAAATGAGAAAACTCCAAAGAGATAAATCGCTGTTGGTCACAAAGGCGTTGAAACTGTTTTAAAATTTGATGAACCGCATTACTTCTATTTGAGATGTGAATGAAGATTGTTTGTTTGTTTTTGAAGTTCCCCATTCACCCTATACTTGCGGGATGATTGTAAAATACATGACTATGCATCATCAGAATCTTTCTAACATGAATTTGGTCGAAATCATAGTATAATAAACATTTTTTTCACAAATATTGCCTCAGTGAGAACAATACAAACTCAAGACTATGGTAAATGAGAGATAACATGAGCGGTAAAAGTCATGTGGATTTAGTTATTTCAATATTTTGTGCCCGCGTTAAATATTGATGTTACCTCAGTGTCCCGTACTTGCTCAAGTACAGTTTCTTTTAGAAACTGCAGGATATTTTAGGTCACCTCTGAGCAAACATCTGACACGGTCTTTTTTAGAGGTCATTATAAGCAAGCACGGGCGCCCAATGAGAAGCAATATTTTAAAAGCAAACATATATTACTCAACGAATTGTACCATATTGTGTCTACGGAAATGGGCACGGTTTGAAGATAAAAGCACACGCGAACTCCCTGGAGTTTTAATGCTTTTTCACCGTTTCGGGGGAGCAGGAATGGGTTTGAAGAAGAGTCAAAATTGCGTAAACTAACTAAAAAAAAGGCTTCCTTTAAATGTTTCGAGGAGTGCCTTACTTCCTCCGACACACGTAACAGCCTCGGGACTCTGGCGGGACATCGCGCACACAAGCAAGCACCTCGGCGGCCCATTCTCCGGAGGCGACACGAAAGAGGGAGGGAGGTTGAGCAACGTCCGATCGGAGATGATCGACTGTGTGCCCACTCGGTTTCCTCATCCCGCATTTCGAAGGAAACACATTTTTCCTTTGTATGGAGCGCAAGCCGTCCATTACCCGCACGGACGTCATATGCAAACGCTGCAGACCATTAAGCAGAAACAAGCGCTCGGAGTCACGATTATGAATTGCCGAGGAGGATTTACGTGAGAGCAGCGAGGAGGGAGAGAGAGAGAGATGATTGGGCGGTCACTTGGATACAACTTGTTTATTACTCCCTCTTATAACCTCTCGCCCCCACCCCCTCCATCCCTTACCACCACCCCCAACCCTCCCTCAACCCAAGTTTGGTCCGATTGATGAAACGTGGTCAACGCAATCTCGAAATGGGGGGGAAGAGTAGAGCGGACGTACCTGGAGAGAATGCATCTCCCGAGCGGGCGAAAATGAAGGAGGGGATAGGAATGAGTGTGGGGGAGGGGTGGGGGATATGCCTACCGGGAGGTCTCGGAGAAACAGATGTGGGAGGAAGAAAGAAAGGGGAAAGGACGAAAGTTCACGCCTGGACGGGCCTCTCCCCTCCGGGGACGAGTGCCTACGCACTCCAGCGCAAGTGTCGTCCGCGGCGGCGTGTTATGACGGCTTTGTGCGCCTTATTCAATATTCAGGGTGGATGACGTGGAGATAAATTACGTCGATGCGTAGATGCAACAACAGGACGGAGAGTGGTGCCAGCCAAGTACGTATTCATTAGCAAAGGCATTCGAATGGGCGGAGGAGCGAAATGAACTCGAGTAATTAAGAAGGCTAAGCAAAAAATAAGTCCAGTGTTCCTTCTCAGAAGAGCGCCTATTATAGTGAGTTGGATGGGGGGTCAAGATTACAGTTGCATAAGAAAGTCCCATTAGAATCTAAATACCCATCTTCAATGCACTTTATTCATTTGCATTCAAGATATACTATATTAAATTATACACTATATTAAATTAACCCCATAGATATGATAATTGACTGATGCCAGCTATTTCTTATGTCTACAGAGAACAGCTATGAAATGTTGTAGAAACATTTCTGTAGCATGCAGGCGATTTGATTTTCTGTGGCTACAACAGAAAAAAGTTGATGAAAATCACCCGGTGTAGAATCAAATCAACATTAATCCCCTTTGGTCATATCTTTGTCGAGCTCAGAATTGCGCACGAACATTCATTCATATGTACACCAGACTTCTCAATTTGATTTATTACTAATATATGTTCAAAATAACCTTGTCGTGGTGGAAGGGCTTGTGCGTTCCGATGCCCCCTAGAGCTGTGCTGGCAGGAGTAAATATAATTGCTCCTGGTAGGGTCACCCATGCCAAATAGGTCGAAGGTTAGGAGCCAGACGAAAGGTAGTCCACGCAGCGTATGTTCCTTAGTGAGGCGGCTGTAAAGCCGTCTGACCCCAATGGTGCGGCCATTAAGTGATGGTGTCAATTTAAAAACACTATTGAGGAAGGCAATGGGAAATCACCTCAATTATCATTCCCAAGAATGTAATGATGGGCATTATAGAGAAAATGAGTCCTGGCAACTGCGGGACTCGGCCCAAGGGGTCGTGTATCGTGCCCGGCAGCGGGGGAGGCAAGGTTTCCGCGTTCGTCATCCCACGAAACCCTTGCGCGGGAGAAATATCAGCAGCAGGACAGAAGACGCAGAAGAAGACGAAAGTAGTTAAAATAGGAACATGGTACGTCAGGACAATGTTGAGGACAGGCAAATTAGGAATATTAAGAGAGAGATGGAAAGAGGTAATATAGATGTTTTAGCTCTCTGCGAGGTGAGATGGAAGGATAGCGGGGATTACTGGAGTGGTAATTATAGAATAATATACGGCGGCGGGGACGAGAGGCAACGAGGGGTTGCCGTAATATTAAATAAAGGGGTAGGAAGAAGCGTAGTCAATATAGAGCAAGCAACTGATAGAATCTTACACGTAGAGATTAAAGCGGAACCGACGAACTTGGTCATTGTTCAAGTATACATGCCACAGAGCAAGCACAAGGAGGAAGAAGTCAATAGGATATACCATGAGTTAGAGGATATCATCGCGAGTGTTCCTTCAGGGAAATATTTGATAGTGATGGGGGATTGGAATGCGACGGTAGGCGATGGAAGAGATGGTGGTGAGGTGGGGGACTGTGGGTTAGGCACGAGGAATGAACGAGGGGAGAAAGCAATTGAATTCTGCAGGAGACATGGGTTAGTCACCACCAACACATGGTTTAGACACCAGAAAAGGGGTAGGTACACATGGAAAATGCCAGGTGACTCAGAAAGGCATCAGTTAGTTTATATTATGGTTAGGCACAGGTTTAGGAACAGTGTGATAAATTCACAGTTTCGCACTCGCACATTTTCCCAGAAGCGGATGCGGACTCAGAGCACAATTGTTATGGAATGTTCCGTCCGTTTCAAAAAGATAAGGCGAGGGCGGCGGGTTAGGTAATGGAATATAGAAGCATTAAATAGCTTAAGAAGAAGGAGTACCAGAAGGATGTAGCGAAAATGATGGATGACGGTAGAGAGCTGAATACTATCGAAGAAAACTGGGAATGTCAAGCAAGGGATATCGGAAGCAGCAAATGACATTATAGGAACCGTTAATGGTAAAAGAATAAGGAAACCATGGGTAACGGATGAGATGATTGCATAGATGGATGAGAGAAGAAGATGGAAGAATGTAAACACAGAGTTAGGCGAAAGGAAGTACAAAGACTTTAACAATAAATTGAGAAGGGCCACATATAAAGCAAAAGAAGAATGTTGGAAAACGCAATGCGAGGATATGGAAAGTTTACAGAGGAAGGGTGAAAATTGCTGTACAGCATGGTTAAGTTATTGTCGGGAAATAAGAAGGCAAGATCTGTGCTAACAGTAAAAGATAAGTTGGGTAAAATAATAGTTGAACCAGGAAAAATCCATGAGAGATGGAAGGAATATATAGAAACACTGTATGGTAAAGAACTTAGGCCGACAAGGTTAGACATAGAAAAGGAACATGACGTAGAAAAAGATAGCTTAGGCCCAGGCATACTCGACGATGAAATAGAAAGGGCATTAAAGGAGATGAAAACATATAAGGCCGTGTGGGAAGACAACATTCCTGTGGAACTGCTGAAATGTTTCGGAAAATTTGGGAAGGAGACTCTATATGGACTAATTCGTAGTATCTATGAGGAAGGAATCTGGCCGGAAGATTTTGTGAGATTGGTGTTAGTTCCTATTCCAAAAAAGGCAAAGGCTACATCATGTGAAGATTACAGAGCAATAAGTTTGATATCCCATGCAGCTAAAGTTATTCTCAGGATCATCAATAAAAGGATAGAGAGTAAGGCAATTGATTACTTAAGGGATGATCAGTTTGGGTTTAGGAAAGGAAGAGGTAAGCGTGATGCCATTGCACTAATCGAGAGGAATATAGAAAAAAATCAAGATGTATTTGCCTGTTTCTTAGATTTCAAAAAAGCGTTTGATAAAGTGAATTGGAAAACATTATTGCGTGTATTGCAGAATATAGGAATGGATTGGAGGGACAGGAGACTGATCCACAACCTGTACATGTCTCAGACTGCTCAGGTGTGAGTGGGGAACGGAGAGTCTGGATGGGCAGTGTTAGGAAGAGGGGTAAGGCAGGGTTGCCCATTGTCACCGGTGCTGTTCAAGGTATATGTGGAGGAAATGATTAAAGTGGCATGGGAAGAACTGGATGTAGGAATGAAAGTCGGAGGGGAGTTCGTAAAATCGGTTAGGTTTGCTGATGACCAAGCATTAGTTGCTCAGTCAGCCAAGGGGTTGCAAGCATTGCTGAGTGAATTGGAGAATCAGTGCAATAGATATGGGATGAGAATCAATATTAATAAAACCAAGGTTATGCGATTTTCCAGAAAGAAATAGGCTAAGATAAATATTAAAATAGGCGGGGAAAAAATAGAGCAGGTAGAACAATTTACATATCTCGGATGTGTTTTGGACCAATACGGTTAAAGTAGTAGGCACCTAAAGAGAAGTAGTAGTAGTATTGTTGGGAAGGCGACCGACAGCTCATGTCATTTGCGCCATTAGGGATGGGTGGGAAAGGATGAAGGGTGGAGAGAAACCCAGCGTCGGCATTAGCCTGCTCTTAACGAAAGGCGCCAAGGGGTCCGCAGCTTAACGTCCCATCCGACGGACGGCGTACTCACCCAAAGTGCCCTCCACAAAGCACCTAAAGTAGGGATCGGGATACCACTGAAAAATATCTGTCGTCGCCGGCATTCGAACCCGGGCCCTCTCGGTGGAAAGCCCGTACGTTACCTAAAGAGAAGAATGGCGCTAGGCAAGGAGGCTTTCTCAAGGAGGAGGAAGTTGATGACGGGGACGTTGAGTAGGGATGTTAATCAAGACTCGTAAAAACTCTGATATGGAGCGTAGGCGTACGTAGCGTACGGCGCGGAAACATGGTCACTGAAGCAGGAGGATAGACGTAGATTGGAGGCTTTTGAATTGTGGGTGTGGAGAAGAATGGAGAAGGTGAAATGGACCGAAAGGAAAACAAATGTGGAAGCACTAGAGATGGTGGGTGAGGAGAGGGGTTTGTTGAGAGAAATTCTATGGATTCAGGAAAAATGGATGAAAGGCGTATTGAGCGGGAGTGAAATGTTGAAGAAGGTAATAGAGGGGGGAATGTTGGGCAAGCGAGGAAAGGGCATGAACAGGATAGGGATATTGGACGGGATGAAGGGAGGAATGAAGTACGCTGAGATGAAGAGGGCCCTGGTGTAGATTTGGTTGCTGGATTGGTTTTTGTTTGGAGTTACAAAATGTTTATTTGATAGTTGTGTCCATCCAAAGACCTACCTTAACCGGTAGATTACCTAATAATAATACATTTTCAATATTTATGCGGAATAAATTAATATTTAGGTAAATTCCGATTGAAAGAGCTGAGCAAAACATTCAGTTTTAATTTGGTCTTCTCTAAGAGTTTAGCCGAGAACTCTCTTGATAAAACCACTAAATTCGTGGCAAACGAACTGAGAAACTATTTCAAATTACAACAAAAATTTTTCGACACTGAAGAGAAAGGCTTAGGCTACATTGGGATGACAAAGCCTCGGTAGAGATTTAAGCAAAGTGGAATCATATGTTTAATTGAGCTATTAAATCGCGATTTTCTGTCACACAATATATCAACTGTGAAAATAATACGTTGGATCGTGGTGTAAAAAAATAACGGCCGTATAAACTCGTCCTGCCAGTTTTTCGATACCTTATATAAGCCATTTATCCGTCATCCGTGAGTGGAGATGGGGTGGGGTGGCGGTGGTTCAGAAAAAGAACTTCCTAGCGAGGCGTGTGAACGTGGAAAGTAAAGGGTAAGAGGAGTGTCATGAATCACCCCCACGCCATCTCCCGTCCGTACGCACACGCGTCCCCAATGGCTGCGGGGAATCCGAGGCAGGGGAATGGCGCGAAGGGCCTCAAACGAGGAGGAAGGGGAAAAATCGACTCGGGCCCTGGAAACAGGCGCTTCGTACATGCACAATACGTGCAATGCGGTCGGTCACTCTCTCCAACAGCCCCCTCCCTCCCCCACCACGCAATCTCCCTCCTCCACCGCGCCTCCACCACCTCACCCCACGACCTCGGTCATGCCCCTGCCATCGAGCGCCCCAAAACTTTTCCCCTCACCCATCTTCCCCGAAATGGCCGTGGAGCCGCCAGGCCCACGGATGAGCCTTTGCTCTTTTGGATGCTGCCCCTCCCACTCCACCATTCAACGGTCTCCCGGAGCGAAAGGAGCGCGTCAGATGAGGAACTATCGGATCGCGGACATACTGTGCATAGCTATCGCCCCGCGACGTTCACTGAAAGAGGTTCCTGCGTACTGATCTCGCTATTCCGATGATTGCCATTCATCTACATAACACCCCACAAGCCGCCGCAAGGGCGTGTCAGGTCACCACCAGTAACAGAGAACAAAGCCACATGCAAAATCAACACATCCCTGCAAACCCATACTCACAGTGGCGTAGATCGTACGTTCAGGCAAAAATCCTTTAATGTTACACGCATTCCAATACATATACTATCAACTAACAAACAATTGCACCTTAGGATGTAGTAAAATTTATCCAATAACGTGCAAGCTAGAATTTGAAAAGTAAGAAGGCGAAATTCCACTACCACATGGGCATTCAACACGCAACAGTCTCCTCCTCCAAGGACACAGGTAGGGAATGTGACCCAACGCTGCAGGTAGCGGGAGGCTCTCCCCACAACAGAGAGAGACGAGGGACGGAAGGGGAAACTTAAAAAGGGAAAAGGCAGAGAAAGCAATACTCTAGAGAGCACTGCATTATTTAAAGGCATGCTAATTTTGTCATGCGGAAAGAAAGGGTTTTGACAACAAAACGCAATTGGTTAGTAAAAGTGCATGCAATTCAGTTGAACTAATTAGACGCTGAGGGTGACCAGACCCTAGACGCTGAGAAGTGTCTCATAGTGTGCTTAATAAAATACAAGTGGTATTTTTGCTATATATAACCCTGCAGTTGCTATCCCGTATTGTCCGTGGGAAGGAGTCCTTGAGTCTGCTAGTTCTCGTATCTATTTCCCGAACTTTATATACATGATCCAAGCGACCAATGTATGTTGGAGTGCGAATAATTTGCGAGACCTCGGTGCTGAAACATGTGGATCTGAATTTATTTAGTAAGTTCAACCTGGCATTGAATCGTATTTCTTCTAATGATTCCGACCCCAATTTCGTAAGTATTTCAGTGGCGGAAATGGTATCTCGAACACGAAAAAAAATCATTGCTTCACGACTTCATAGTGTGATAGGGAAAGTTCTTCACACATCACAATATCAGAGTGAACCGCAGCAAATCACGAGTACACAATATTACGATTATAATAATATGAGATTGAGATTTTTCAAAATCGGCCACTCTTCCTGGAATTCTAGAGCATAATTTTCAAATTGTGATACACGGAATGATGAAAATTAGGCGCTAAACCATTCCAAAATATGTGTACCTTCAGTTGGCGTGTTTATTCTATGCATTTTTGTGGAAAAAGCTAAACAAGGAGCATACTAGTTAGGATTGAATGGTGTGAATTCGATAAATGCAAGCCATTGAATTGGATGAAAAGTTAGAAGGAAAGATAACTAAGTCCCGAAACCTAGCAACGGAAGTATATCTCATATCCTTCGTAGCAACTCGGATGCTTAAATCATAATTTGAGCTACGATACCTGCAATGTGTATCGAATGGGAACTAACAGCGTATATTTTTGTTTATAATTTCCACCTCTCGTTAAAAATTATACTTAGCGAAATATTAATAATTGTAACACCTTATTTACTTTAGATACTTATTTTCAAATCATATAAATTTAGCTAAATACAGGAATTAATTAAAATTGGCAATTTTCCACAAAATAAAACTTTATTAATACGACCGGTTTCAATGTAACTACATCATCTACCAGAAGATGATGTATTCACATTGAAACCGGTCGAATTAATAAAATTTTATTTTGTGGAATATTGCCAATTTTAATTAATCATGATATTCCACCATATCACGCCTGAAACGTCTCTTTTTTTAAATACAGGTAGCTCGCACTTCGAACTCAGTGATAACGAAGGGTAAGAACTTCGACATTGCACACACGTGAACTTTGAAACGACAACCATGGCATGCAATAAACAACAGCAATCTTAGATAGCACAGTAAAAATATAAAGAAAAACAAGCGTCCCATATTTAAAATTTCGCCAACTGCCTTGATTCGCATATCACAAGCATCGCCATATTTAAACGCCTCCACCTCCGTCTTCCTCCTGCCCCCGAGAAAGTGTCGATTGTGGAAGAGTGTTCCAGCGAGCATGTTAAAAAGGGGAGTGTATTCGTACAATTTAGATGGGAAGTTTAGCAGGCAATCAGGGCGACGAAGAAATCGTCGCGAAAGTGACCTTTCATTTCAATTAATTCCATTTTTTCTGGACTTTTTTTGGAGATTTTTTCAAAAACAATTAAAAAAAACCATAAACACAGTAATCAACCCGAAGGTCGGTTTAGTAGGTGATGGTAGAGCTCACCCATGTACCAAGCCCGACGGCGTGTGAATATTCACACATCAGGGTAGGGGGGCCAGTTCCTTTCCCTGTGCCGGTAATGGTTTCCCAGGAAGATCTGGTACCCGAAAAATCAACTAGCTTGGGTGGAGCTGAAGGTGCCCAAAGTGCCTTGCCCGGGAATCGAACCCTCTGGTCAGCAGTCCAACGCTCTACCCGCTAGACCACCGCGACCCCAAAAACAATTACTAAATTAAATTAATTACTTTTTACGCATGAGGACTTTTGCATGGAGAGTTTCATCTAGGAGAAAAAATCTATTTATCCGAGTGGATAAGTACCTAACGAGTTTTTACATTTAAGTCGAAAATATTGAGTATGCCACTTCATGCCAGCGTCAATTCGGAGAACCTTCATGAACTAATGGAGCATAGAATTTTAAGATGTTTCACGAAATTCCCAATACACTTAGCCTTCGATTCTTTTTTTAACGAACTGGTGTCTTTAGGAGGAGTTTTGGATGGGGATAGCCCATAAAAAATTGGAGTATGACCTCAGACAAATGAAAACCCTCCGTACTCATTCCTACCCAATGTTATTCTTTACGCCTCTGGAGTTGCACCTTCGATCCTCCACTTGTACATCCGTTCACACTTCCATCTCTATGTTTATAAATAATTTACGTCGATGGAAGAAGAAGACTTTTCGTCGTCCGCCCCCCTGTCTATTACGCGCTCGTCCGTTAGGGACCTCAACCCCATTCACTCCCAAAAAAAACCAAGGCAATTATTTATCCGTGACTTTCAGGGTTACAACCGTGGTACCACATCACCTTGCTGCACCCAGCCACCCCTGTATTAAACCCCTTTCGGGGTTGGGAAAATGTCCTAAACCAAGACAAAAAATAAATTTCTTCATCCTTAGATGCTGAAGTTTAGTAAAATTCATTCATTGTTGACAGGACAACAGATTTTATGACAGTGGTAACCTCAAGTTAAGCTCCTAGCGGTATAGTTTTCATGTGGTATATCATATGATAAATCAATGGTGATTTGTCAGGATTTCAGAGGCACGTTGGCCTGAGTAGTGTATGGAGGGCGAAGAAATGTTTTGCGGGGAACTACTTGGGTGTAAAGAACTAAAGCTCTATCAAATTGATGAATTAGGTTGACATCATTATGGATTGAAGCGATAAAAAAAGACGGACTTTTAAACTAAATTCCCTTATCTTCCCACGCATTACTCGATGCATTCCTTTTATCTGCTGTAGCAAGTTATAAAGTGTGCGAGAATTCCGAAAATTGCAAACTTTTGTTTTTACCTCTCGTGATAACTTTGAAAAATTTCAGCTCACTCTAATGATTGATGTCGCATGGAAAATCGAAGAAAACTTGGTTTCACTTAAACGTACTAGCTTCCTCTGCGATCAACACTTTCTCTTCGCCATCGTGTCGGTAGTAAACACACTTGGCAATGCGTGGGAGTTTACTATGAAGTACCCAGGGATCAGTGGTTCTATCGAAAAACCGCAGGTGCCTCTGTTTCAATGGATGCTCGGACAACAGAATGGGTCTTCCCGGAAGTTTTAGCAGCTGTATCCTCCAGTACAATCAACGGAAAGAACTCAAGTTCCTCAAGCATTCATATTTTCCCTGATTATGGTTTTCCCGAGTAATTAACGTTGAATAAAAAAAATACGGAGAGCACGAGGAGGTCGCGGGCATAAAATGGCCAAGGAGAGGCGGAGAGAGGCCGTCTGGAGAAGAGCCGTGATTGCGCTAATCAGTTTTCCCCGCCGTCAAGCCCTGTGCACCTCGCAAGGTGGCGTGAAACGTCGTCCTGCGGACGGTGACCATTGAACAGGTTAAGGCTCCCCTCGAGTTTCCTCTGCTCGAGGAAGGGACACACTTTGCCCGGGTTCTCTCTCCGCCCGCGCATACATTCCACGGACACGTGACCCGTCCGCCCATCTCCGCACCCCATCATTCTCCGCCGCCTCCTTCCCGCCTCCACGTTTCGCCACCCGCCCAGTGCCCCCGCACGCGCAGCCTCCGTCCCACGCCACGGGTCCACCCGAGGTTGTTCCCGCTCCCGACCGCCTCCTCGTCCAGGGCGGTCCCTGGCTTTTGCCTCTCCGAATCGAAATTCCCGCCCACTTGGATCCCCTCCCATTCCCCGGGCGGTCCCACTCAAAAAGAAAATCCCGGAGTCCGTTGCACCTGTTGCGAGCATACGTCACCTGTCCCTGAGTTCCTGTCATCCGTCGCCTATTCCTCCGCCTCTGGATGAAATCCCCACTTCACGGGTTTAATTGGGCCACAAATACGGAATGATGATGCAAATTTTGGAGTCTAAAATAACTCCAGAGCCTTGCTGTTTGTTTTCACGCCTGGCATTTAAAGACGTCAGAGTTTGACATACTCGGGGACAGAAGCATGGTGGACGTATGAACGTTTATATTTGCTGTGTTATCTGCACTTTGATCATTAACTTGAGAGCAGCCTAGTTCGCATCATGCAGGCACTTGGCAAAACTTAAGAAAACAATATGATGCATCAAGCATATAAATATACATCCGTACATACTCGTACATAGTTTCACGTATACAGTTCACGCTAAAAAATTACACAGGCCAACAGTGGTTTTGGTGCCGGAGCTTTTAATGCTGATTTAAAGAACAATTGGGGTGCTGAATCCAATTATGACACTAGTTTTTTCCCAGCAGCTATAGTTTTCAAAATATAAATATGTTGTTCCTTACGTAAAAAAATCTTCTACA